>CM076571.1:219891351-220161656 GCA_034641835.2 Pinus albicaulis | reverse complement strand
AAAATCATGGCGAATCATCAATACAAATGGCGAATCACTACTACAAAATGGTGAATCGTTGTCTAGTGGAGTTCGGGGTGTTGGTTCCAATGAAGATATGGTAGTTGAACCAAGATTAGAAGGAAGAGGACCACCGAGACCAAGCATGGAAAATGGTGACACTGCCCGCTTGTTCATGACTCCTTCACGCCTTTGCTTCTTTGGTTTTGGTTCGAGTGCACATGTGATGATGAATCCTCGTTGAGCTTGTGGTTATCCTTTCGAGCATATTACAAGTCTTCTTGAAATTTTAACAATTATTCCTCAATAACCTTGAAGTGCTCGAGACCTCTCTTGACTTTTAGCTTAGTCAAATTAGACCACAACAGTGTCCATGATAAGTAAGGAAATTTACTCAACTATACTAATGAAAATCCGTACCTCTGGGGTCAGGAGGCCAACCTTCAAACATGTGATCATAACAGATGGGCAAAGGACCACATGGCTGGCTCAGGTGGCGGAGATAATGGCACATCGAGCCATATGGTGGCTACTAGGGTCTGCTGGCTGTCGGCTAAGGACCATCTAGGAGAAAATTTTTCTCCTATTCATACTACCCACAGGTGGTGGATAACAATTCCTTAGGAGGCCCATTTTAGACCTCAAAATTTCTCTAATGTTTGTATGTGGTGCCGCAATATCTCGTAGTTCACATGTTGGATGATGATTGTTGTTCTTAAGTGAATGAACGTTATCTCTCCCCTTAAGAGTTTTATATGGGGCATTAATTGACCTTTTTGGTGACGATGTCATAAGTCACTGTGCCCTTAGCAACATTGTGCTTCCTTGAATGGGGTTTTTGTTCATTTTGGAAGGATATAACAAGGACAAATCATTTGAGTGTGTCTTTTCCCCTAATTCAACTTCTCTTGTACTTTGATTTTTTGTCTTGGGCTTACCATCCATATCACCTAATATGTCTTTCTTGCAACTAGCCCAAAAATCATTCCAATTCCTTATGCCTGCATTCTGCCGCGCACTATTACCGTCAGGTTCAAGAGATTGATCTCTTTTATTTTTCTCAGGAGGGTATATCCATGACAAGTCAATTGGATGTGCCTTCACCCATGCTTCAAATTGTTTTGTTTTTTTCTAGGTTTTTGTGAAATTCTTCATTTTTCTGCCAAAAGTCTATGTACTCCTTCCCAAAAACCCATTCCGTCGGATCCATTTTTCCAATAACACCGCCAGGTTGGCACATTGGATCAGCTATTTACTTCTTCATGTGCCATGGCTCAATAGAATAACGCTATCTTTCTGGAGTTACTTATTTTAGGAATATCATTTTTAAGCCTTTTTATGAGAAGGATTCATGATGAAGTGTAACAGCTTACACAATTTTTATGAAAGTAGCTTAACACATTAACCAAAAACTAGCTTGTATCAGAAGAAATTACATTCTACATGTTAAGTGTTTGATAAAAGTTCACGTGGATAATAATTTAGAAAAAATATTTTAAGCCTACAAATGTTGTAGTAATGGATTAAAATTTTATGTAGAGTAATGAGAAAATGGTTGTAAAAGAATGGATGAGTGAATTGGTTTGATGTAGAGAGAGTTCTATGGAAATTGGAAAAATCCAATCAACAAGCCATATATTATTTGTAAACAAGGGATTACAGCCCATTCATTCAACCAACATGGATCCTTCGCAAAAATTAAAGTATGGCCTCCCTTCCTAGTCTTGTACAAAAATCACTATTTTTGGAATGGATACAAGGACTTTGTTCTCATTGTAACTCGCACAAAGAAACTTACTAACAATGCCAATAATGAATAGGATTCTAAGTCCAAACTAAGTTTTTCTAGAGCTATAGGGTTTAGTTAATTTTAATGAAAATATGAGAAGAAAATTGTTATAAATGATATCCTTGGTTGCAAGCTTTCATGCCAATGCCACCACTCACACAAGAGAAAGACAATCAAATCATGTTTTCGTATTATTTCTTGATTGTTCAAGCTTAGCAATCAAATATGTGGTAAAGGATTTATAGCCTACTATTAATGGTTTCCTATATGTAGTGAGGACACTGAATTAATATTTATTTCCTCTAACTAGATTCCTATTATTTTGGGTTGAGGACTACTTAATGGAGAATATATCATATCTAATACATCCTCAACACTTCCATTATAGAGAATCCATTGAGGGTAAAATTATGTATCTATGCAATTAGCCAAAAACATTAAGAATACATATATCCTTCAACTCATCCCTTACCTTGTGATTTTTTGGTTATATATCTTCCCATCAACAGTGGCCCACATAAAAAATTTCATCACTTAGACATCATTAATGGCTACCAAGTTGGTGGTGCATATAGCTTAATAGGATGTGGCATCAAGGGGAATCGTGTGAGTTGAATTTTCTCAAAATGTATTCCACCATTGTCACACCCATTCACTTAAGTCTCAACAATTTTTTTAATGCTCTACTATTCACAAACCATTTTCATTCCTCCCTCTTTCACACAGAAGACAAGAAATTAAATAAAACAATGTTTAATGGTAAATTGGAACAAATGTTTGAGACATGATCAACTACATCAAGCATGAACCTAGAAGCAATTATAGCCTAGATAATTTTCATCCTTTACTTAATAACCAACAATTTCCAAATGCTCATTTAGCTTGAGCTAGTATGTAATTTGTTCTCTTGGTTTCTTTTCTTTTACCATTAAAAACAATTTTATCTTGAACACTTCAATATCTATGAATTTTTAATATATCATTCCAATAATAATAAGGAACATAACACTCAACTCAAAGGTAAAATACAATGTATTGTGCCACACATTAACAATTCAACTTGTAGAAGATTGTTATGGTTGTAGGTTCCCAAAAGAATTTTCCCACCAAGTCTACAATAAGAAATGTAAAAACATAAATCGGATAAATGTCATTGTACATGTACTTTGTGAATATAATGTGTAGCACTCAATATTGTTGTGATGATTTGTTAGTTATGCCAATGACTAAGTAAAGGAATGGTGGTTGTGGGTTCATCATCCAAGAATCTAACTAGAAAGAAGAAAATAAGAAATGATTGTAGCGGGTTCATCATGCAATCCTCTTGTATTTATAGATTTTCTTGTGGGGGTTTTCCCTCCTTAATTAATTGAAAAGGGCTCATGGCAACCCCAAATTTGGGCTTTTTGCCCCAGCTGCCCCAAAACTTACCCCATGCTACCAAAACACTGTGTAATTGGGGTTTTCCCCTTTATCAAAGACTATGGCCTACGGGGATTGATAGGCTACTTTGTTCCCCGAGCAATTAATCCATAGGGGACATTACAAACACTCCAAGGTCATCATGTCTCGTCTTGGACACTCATATTTCCATGTCCCATGTCATTGTGTCAGCTGACTTAGGCAACCAGTAATGAGCATTCTCTCGGTTACACCACCCTTATTATAGCACTAAGAGCCATATTCTATAGATTTCCTTTATGAATTGCTTGAAAGTTGAAACTAATGTCCTAGTAAGTGCTAATTGTGGTCTTGATTTTCCAGTACAAAATCATAGACTATCACAAAAGTTTAAGATGTGCAAGAGGGCTAGGCTTCAAGATCTTTCTGCAACCTACAAACTCTTACAAGTCGTGTGATACTTTGTGCTGCAATATTATAGTCAAGCTTTTCAGGTTGAAAATGAAAGTAGAAAACAAATTTCTAAGCAATCCGGATTACATAGATCAGAAAATTAGATAAATTTCAGGATTCCGTCATTTAATGATAGTATTATCTTTCTTGTAATTGAAAGAGAAGAAAATATAGACTCTCCGATAGCGAGAGCATCATCCTTTGCCAGAGGAATTAGTACATTAATATGTCTATACTAATTGTCAATATAATCTCATATAAGGATAAACATACAAAAATGTATCTATCGGCATTCTAAAATTTAAATAAGGTTATCACCTGTAGAGTCATTGTTCAGCTGCCTAGATGTCTGCACTTGTCCTCCCTTAATAGAAAATAATTGAGGCTCCACTTTGTTAGAAATCCTATATTCGTGAATGAATGGGTTCACAGGTGAAATTCCAGCATTTCCTCGTTCTTGGTATGTCTCCTAATTTATTGCTTCATTGACATCTCTCTCTAGTAGTTTTTCCCATAGTGCTGGCTGATAATTCTCTGTTGATTGATTTATGTTTCCCCACATATATGAAATTGCAAGAAATTAGGCCAATTAGTAAAAAAAATTACCACCTATAACTTCTAAGAAATAAGAATAATCTTGCCATTGCCACTCTATTCCAATCCTGAATTTCTCACTGATCGCCAAACATAATAAAATAATATTTTTTTTTCTTCTCATGCACTTCAAAATTTTCATTTCTTTCTCTACTTAACTGAACTAAAATTTATAGGCCTTGCATATGTACCAAAATAGTGATGATCCTTAATTAAAAAATATAACTGCTACTGGAAAAGAATAATATGAAAATGTGACGAGGAAAGATGTCATTCCAACTATTCATGTTATCAAGGATATCGCATGGTAAGCCTACCTAGAGAACCTTGTTTTTGTTAATATGTGGAAAAAGTTGATAAATGATCATTATGTAAAAGAAAAATCTTTTGTTTTCTGCTCTGTTGTAAGATCAAACAGAAGCATAAAAATATGGAAAAACCTTTCTCAAACAACTGTTTGGGTAGAATGGAGGAAATCCAATCACAACAGCCACTAAACGAAACTCGGCAGGGTGCGGAACAACTTAATTGATACTACTACAGGGATTCAGCTGCCCCGCGACCTAAACAATAGATATTGTGTCCAGCAATCAACATTTGGTCCAATTCATAGATAGCGCTAGACCTGAAAGAGTTAGATAGGACCTATCTTTTCAATACTATTCTACTTATGGCATTGCACTTTGACAATCCTAAGAATCCATGTTGGATCAGACTACATTATCAATCTCCTAAATATGGATTTTGCAAACTTTTGGCAATAACATCAACTGTTCCCAGAGTACCTGTATTTCCCAGCGACCTTTTGTCCAATGTCTGAATAATCTGTGTTAAAAGTATGGTTTTAATTTTAAGTACATTTATATATTGATACTTTTGCAATATACAATGACATCACATGTCTAGATCAGAACCATAATATCATAGACGAAGGCCCAACCAAGATAAGGAACACAATAACCAAAAGGGATATATCATATTTTTAATTGGCTTTGGATGGTGAGGAACTACATTTTTTATTTCCCAACAGATGATTGTAATGTTTAACAAGTATCTAATCTTTTTCATCCAAGAGTTCTAGATTATTAGTATAAAATGAGCCAAAGTTAATTCTGAAAATATTATGAGAAGATAAAATCCCAAAGCGTGACAATTCATTACCATCAGTAGCGTACTTAAAAGGATTCTCGAGATTCTCAGGATTATGCTTGCTGACATCCCAATGCCAAGAATTGTCCACTGTTATTGTTGCTGTAGGATGAACTGCTAAAGATGCGTCACTGACAAATTCTTTAAACTGATGCCTTTTATCCACTACTGATTGTTCCAGAATTTTCCCATTGCTTTTGTGTTTTAATTCTTCTAGCAGAGCCCGTGATTCTACATTGTCAATACCTTGAAAGTTCAAGTCAGAATCTCTTACATCTGGTAGTAGAAATTCTGAGGCTAAAGGCTTGTGCTCAACCGCGTTCTGAAGGGATGTTTTAGGAAACTGTTCTAGTGACATTACACTAGCTTTCGTATTTCTGTCAATATCCTCATCTGTCATTATAATATTCGTTTGTGCAGATTTGTTTTTTCTAATCTCTGTATCCAAAAACCTTATTTCATGTTCACTTATACGTGGGTTTGTAATGCCATTATTTTGTACCCGCTGCAGTTCCCCTGCTTTTGTAAATCCTATTGTCGGGCTATCTGCAAAACTCTGCTCTTGATCAGAAATAAATAGTTCCCTTGAAGATTGAAAATCTAAATTCTGATATGAGGTTTTTTCAAGGCCTTTAGAACTTGGGCCTTTTCTTTCCTTTTCAAGTTCCCCGTCTTTATGAATTTTGGAAACTTCATTGATAGGAGGAGGAATGTCGGAATCTTCAAGTCTCACATGTTCTACACTGCTCTGTTCTTGAGAAGTGATCATGCATTTTGTCACTTCAGGATGAAAATTATCTACAACAATTGACTCGATTAAGGCTGCAGGAGATGGGTGTTCAAGCATCTTCCCTGTTTCTGGTCCATATGCCAAAGATTGAGGGTCTTCTTTCTGACTCAGAATAGATCCTGTAGAATTTTCTGCATGGGACCACCCTTCACCACAAACAGAAGGGTGTGCCACATCATATAGCATATCTTGTTCGAAAATAGAAACTTTTTGTTTTGTATTGCCATAAACTTGATGACCTATTTGAAATAGTTTGTCTACACATCAAGGCAATAAATTATATAGATTTCTCAAAAATAAGTCAAAACCTTTCCAATTTACTCTGATATTCTTCACCTCAACCAGCTATTTGAAAGATTAGAGGACAAGCTACTAATAATAATTTAACTTAAATCATTATTACTATTGAAAACTCAAAATTGTAATTGAGAATATACTCATATCTAGGTCAGTGGCATGCCAATTAGGAAGTAGCAATTTCATTTATCAGAATGGTATCCTAGTAAAATCATTTCATTTGTCTAGCTACTGTTATTCGATGGCATTGATTTACTCAACTTCCTTTTAGGTGTAAGCATAAATAAGGGTTTCTTGTACATGATAGGCAAGGCTCAATCTAATAAGAAGTAGAAATATGGAGTTTATCTCAGAATAGTTTTAACTTTTCAATTATGCAAGTGAAAGAGTTTTGACTGATTTGGAAGTACAGACTACCATTATATGGAAAAAGTTGTTATCATAATATACTTTTTTCAATAATGTAATATAAGATGGATTTTCCAAAAAATGTAATAATAATAGAAAATGAAGAAATCCAAAGCCTGAAATAGAGGCTTGGCTTTTATGATTTCAGCTCCATTCCTAGCACAATACGGATATTTCCAACACGAGTATGTATTTTAAATTATTATTTACTTATGGCAACAGTTATTGCTTGCAGTTTTATGACATGTTGATGTCATTAAGGGACAACCTCTTGGGTCAGCTACTAACAATTTCAGGGAACTAATGGCCCTAAAGATTACTCTCCAAATTGCTAGAGAAAAGGAATTACAAATACGCATATTTATGGTGATTCTTATCAATCAACTGGATGAGAGGTGTGTTCTCAATGAAAAACTATACTTTTTTGCCACCTTTTCAAGACATCAAAAAATCTTCCAGCATATTCGCTCATCCCTCTTTCCCGCATGTTTACAGGGAGTAGAACCTTGAAGCAGACAGACTCATGAAAGTTGAAGTGGAAATGGACAGAGGATCTTGAATTTTTTTTTAAAAGACTCTGGAAGGCTCCATAGAATATTTTCACACACACGGCTTCAAATCTAATTAGAGACTAACTATGGATGTTTTCTCTTTTTTGCACAGGAAACCCTACAGTTATGAATTCCTATCAGCACTATTCTAACAATATTTTTTTTGATAAAAACAGTATATGATCTGATATTACAAGATCTTGGGCTGATATGATTTCTACAGGATGACCTCATCTCAAATATAGATGTTTTCTATCTTCTTAACATTTTTTATAATTGTTGATGTTCTCTTTTGCAAAACAATTTGATCCCCCTGTTCTTTTATGAGGGAAATTTTGGGCCACAAGCCACAGGAATGCCACAAGCATATGCAGTTGTAATTTTGTATATATAATAAAATCACTTGCTTCTTTCTTTGGAAAAAGAAAAAAAAATCATGAAGAGTCAACTAAGATCAAGGAATTGTTTTGCAAGTACCTGCAGACCATGTCATGGAGATACTTAGAAAGCAGAAACCTTTTGTAGTTCTCTGGTGGAGAATACTGGCATCATAAACAGATCTTTGCTCTTCATCACAAAACAAGATAACACATCCTGTTAACAGGGGAAAAAACTTCAGTGTTTGGCTACGGCAAGTGCCCAAGGAAAAATCTGTATCTTGGAAGTCAAATTACAGTTATTTTGCAAGTACTAGAAGACAAGATATCATTACATTATTCTGCTGGCCAGAATAGAGTTCATGAACGAACTAGGAAATCTAGAGTGACCATTTGAAGGATTATACCATAATCTCCTTATAGAGTTCTATGATGAGTTAGTTGGGCAAGTTACGTCTTTATCCCTTTTATCAAAGCAAATCTCAATCAATGGATGATCAGATTTCTTATGCATTAACTGGGACTTATTTCATGTTCATAATTGTAATTTGTATATACTAGAGAATTAATTAGTTCACCAAAGATCTTCCAACACTATTTTCAAGGCAAGCATGTTGCACATGCATCTTTCTCCTCCTAAACTGAAAGTAAACCACTAACCATCTTAGGTTTGCTCTAAAGGGAAGTTAAGATGCTAATAAATTTGATGCCATCATGGAAAAATACTTCAGATACCGCTTGAAGACAGTTTTTATGATCCCGACAGTTTTTAAATTAGAATAAATAATTAATTGTCTTGGGTCCAAACCCACATCTTCGGGTCAAAACTCCAACTACTTGGGTAACTTTCCCAACCAACTCCTTTTGGTGGGTTTTCACCTCTCAAAAATTCCTTTGAGCTACCCAAATTCCAACATAGTCCACCAAGCAACAAGCAGGTAATGATGTTATCCCTTGGCCATATGGTCTCAAGCTTCCCCACTCTAGCTTCCTAGTGTCAATCCCCATATCTTGGCTTAGAACCCTACCCTAGAGAATTACCATGACTAGCCTCCTAGTGTAACTAGTGCGGTCAATTCTTAATATTTATTTACTTGGGTAGTTTTCTATAGTCTCTTTCATGGACAAGACATGTAAACATTACATGAGTTGGTGATCTCTGTTTGACTCCTGGATTTGTTTGTGGAAGCTACATTTGCAGCCCTTTTTTCTTATATTAAAGCCATATGTATATCATTCCTTTAATAGTTAAAGGAATCTGTATTTAAATATATATATATAAACTCCACTTCATAAACTGCTACCCCATTTGAAAACCTTCTTGAAATGTTTTTTTCTACCCCTACAACCATCAATACTCATAAAAGGAGACTGTAGGTAATTTATAATCCTAAGGATGATGGTGAAATCAATGAAGAATCTGTGATTCTCCAGAATCCCTTATACAAAATTTTCCCATAGATGGAGAAGGGATTTACAGATATGGTAAGCCAAGGAATATAGTACTTCAGTAGACACATGTTTATGACATCTCAATTCCTTCACTAATGAGAAGGTGAATGCAAATATTTTCAATGATAATGTTTAACAAATTGAACATGAGAATTTGGAATAGTTGGTGAAGCTGAAGGAAACCACGTTTTATCTACTCTATAGTTCTCCATGCAAGTTAGTTGTCAGTGGTCGCTAGGAGAACTTCAACTAATTAATGATCGTCACCCACGCCTATTCATTATTTCCAAATTGCAAAACTACACACATTGATTTGGGTAATGACCTCTGAAGAACAGAGTGCTAAATTATAAGTACAAATTTATGTCTTTCCTTGAAGTTAAATCCCACAAATCCCTAAATCTACAAAGGAATGATACCAATTTGAAGATGGTCTTGAGGCAAACAGGTTGGGCTGCAAACTCTGCCCGAACAACAACCTGATGTACATTCTTCTTGCATCAAATGTAACTAAGAAATAGGATCTGGACTCTTTCTAACTTCTCCCAATCAACTTGAGTCTTGAAATAAAATTCCATACATTTACTACCTTATTAGTTATACAGTACTACTGAAAAAATCAATAACAACCTGTAATAAGGCATGTTCGTAAGAACAAATCAGTGAATCTTTTATATCCTTTTTCAGTATAGGAAATTTCAGAAAGATAGTAAACAATACAAATCCACTTCCTTTTATCTATGATATATCAAATCCAAAGGGTATCAACAAATAAATTCTTAATCCTAAAAGGTACTAAATGTGTAAAACAAGCATATTCTATTATGCAACCCAAGTGATTAGTTCCTTTTCTGCAAATTTAGATATATTAAGCTGCTCATAGCATCTTCAGTTGCCTCTGAAAGCCACAGCTGGACTGATGGTGAGGGATTGCATTATGAAATGTGTAGTTTAATATTAGTTCCTTTTCTGCAAATTTAGATATATTAAATCATGCATGACATCTTCAGTTGCCTCCGAAAGCCACAGCTGGACTGATGGTGAGGGATTGAATCATGAGTTTATGGTTTAGTATTAGTTTACTTTCTGCAAATTAAATATCAGTTACTCAAGTTGTTTATGATTACTTCCGAAAATCATAGCTGGACTAATGATGAAGGGTCAGAAGATAAATTGATGTAATCTGATTTAGATTTATTTTGTTGCAATTTTGAATTTTCTTAAGCATAGTTTCTTTTGTGTTTAGTTGGCAGCAAGAATAGTTTGGTTTTCATGTTCACTAGTTTACTGTTTTGATTCATTAGATTAGCAGCACCTTTTCATTTCAGCAGTACATTTTTATTTTCTTTCAAGTCTTGTCATTGTAGTTTTCAATTTGCTTTTAAAGTTTCAAGTTGGTAAATCATTATAGGGGATATCACTTCCTTGAACAAATATAACCAAACTTGTTTTCATTTTAGAATTTCCACTTCACCTTAGAAAAACCAAAAACGACAAAAAGTTAAGAAATAGGTTATCTTGCACATATAGTGCGCCGCACTTCATCAGCTTACGATTCCCGGATTGACAAATTAAATGCAGCAATTTAGGACACACTAAATTGACCAAACACCTCCATTACCATTTGATCCTCCATAACAACATTTACATTCTCAGGATCGTATCTTAGACAATGTCCCTCTCTGTGGACCTTCTTCTCCTCTACCATGATTCTTGTAAAGAAAACTTGTTAGCTTTTTTGAAACCTGTAAAACAACCTCTCTTGATTTGATGAACAACCTCACTTGATAATGGTGAACAACCTCTCTTGATAAAGGTGTGAGTTTTCTTTGAAAGAACAACCACAAGCTTATCCTTACTGCTTTAGAGCTCGGAAAAAATATGTGAAGGTAAATGAAACATAGATGACTCAATTAGGAAAAACATTTGAGTTAGAGATGTCACCTCATGGCCAAATGATGTTTAATTGATATCCTATCATGACTATGATGATTGAAGGACAAGTAAGTACATCGAATATGATAACTAACTGACTCACCATACCCCTATCATGTCATTCCCTAACTGAAACTGTCAAATCCCCACTTATTTGACACGAAAGCTAAGAAACCGTGCTTTCGTAGCACTCACAGTGTAATTTTTGTACTTTGCGCCATGAAAGTAGCAGCGCTTTTGTAGCGCAAAACTCACTTTTTGAACTAACCGCGCTACAAAACTATGGATTTGTGGATAATTGCAGAAAATCAACCTAAAACTTACTTAGATGACCCTTAAATAAAAAAATTGAACTTTTTAACTATGGAATGGACCTAAAAATACCTTTTTTGAATTTTTATGGTGAACATTAAACCTCTAAAACTATGAAATACCCTTAACCATGCTAAAATGACTTTCAAAACTATTTTTATCATGATCAAAACAAAGTTGATATGCCATGTATAATTTTTATTTTTTTGTGATAACAGTTGCTCCACTTGGGATAGTGTGCCCCTGTGGTACAATAAGAACCAGTAGCTCTAGTGATGCTATCCATTTTCTTGACCAAAACAGTAAAAACCTTGAAATTTCCAATCTTCCTCCTCAAGCTCTAATGGCCTTCGCCTCGAGCTCAAGCATGCTGATTTTTCTTATCATTATTAGCAGAAAAAACTTACAAAATGGAATACATAGAATGACATGAACAATCCATCAGATTTTAGGAAGAATAATGCATCAAAAACCTGCCATTGACAGGTCCTCCAACATATGGTTTTCCATCTATCTCCTGAAGTATGTAAGTATTGTTTCCATGGAAAGCAACTATCTTGAAAGGAACTTTCCATAAGTTCTCAAACTTACCATGTTTGCCTTTCTCTTCAATTCTGGCCTCCCATTTCAATAATTCATCTTGAATTTGAAAACTCTCTTCCTTGATCTTCTTATCAAATGTCCTCTAGATTATGTTTTTAGATCATTGATTGCTATCATAAACTTCATTCCTTTTCTCCTACAAAGCTATGAACTGATTAATTCTCCTTTGGATTGCATTTGTTTCCTCTTCCATCCCTTGAGTCAGCTTCATAATAGGTACCCCTAGTGATGTATGAAAAATAGCCTCAGCGCCATTTACCAATTCATATGGTGAAGTTCCGATTGACCTCTTTTAACAAATCCTATCAGCCCATAAGGCATACTTCATTTTCAAATGTCAAGGCTTCTTATTCTCCTGCACCATCTTTTTAATGATCTTCACAATTCTCTTGTTAGAAGATTCAGCAAGGCCATTTCCTTGTGGATAGTATGCAATAGAATGCCCAAGGGTAATATGATATTGATGACAAAAAAATTGATTAAATTCTTTGATGCAACAACGGCTAAAAGTCGGTTCACTGCCTCGAACCCTTGTTCTTTGGCTCCATGTGGTCTACTTACAATTCCTTGGCAATTTTATTTATCAATTTTGGAGAAAATTGATAAATAACTATATTCAACAGCTTTGAATATCAAATGGTATCTCCTGGCTTATATCTTATTTCCAACTTTATAACCAAATTTTCTACCTTCGCGCGTTATATATTAATATTGGCTTTATAACGAACCTTTGTAATTTAAATAAATCTCTGCGCCTTATATAATATCCCGACACCTTATAATTAACCGGTGTTACAATAGGCCTTCGGCCCAGCCCCACATATATATCAATGGCCCAATCAAATGCGCGCGTCGTACCTTGTTTAAACTTTGTGCATCTCCATCTAACGAAGACCGTTCGATGGCCTTTGCCCAGATCGATGGCTCGTACTCATATCGCTCGGCATCCAACGTCGAAGTTTAACGCGCGATGGCGCGCTTGGACGGTGGTTTTCTGTGGGTCCACCTTGCCACGCGTCAAACTCTCTATGGAATCGCTCCTCGACCCAGAAATACCGCCTTCGCACCAAAAGTGGTGCGATATGGGCAATCCTCTTTCACAAATCCGCTAGCGGTTTTGAATAGGGGCTAACCAGGGTTCGCGTCGAGGTTTGTGTTCGCCTTTGTATACTCTGGTTGCTAACTCAGGTTCGGAATCCGGTTGACAAACAATTGTAGCTTACTGTGTTAAGAGGGATTCTATTACCATTAACCAGATTTAAATGACCACGGGTTTCACAGGCTTCTCCACTCGAGCAAATTGAGGGAAACAATAGACAGGGACATGCAGAATCTATACAACGGTTTTTTCCAATATATACATATGCACAGAGTTCATCACTTCACAATTAAACAACCTCTTGACAATTAATGATTCAACACGATTCTAGGGTAAATGCGCACAGAAACTATTTAATTGGAAGCAATTGTAACACATAGAGTTTATTGCAGAATCTCCTCTCTTCTTCCTCTTGTCCTCCTTCATACATCCGAGGGTTTACAATTATATACATAAACCTATGACTCTTCGGTACCTCTGAGAGGACCGTTTCAGGAAATCAACAGTTTAATTAAAACAATTCGACTAACTGGAATATGACAGCTATAATAACTGAGCTATTCGACTTCTACGACTCTAACTAAAATAATAATACAATCAGCTAAGGTATTGACACCTAGCTGTGATAATTCGACTGTTTTCAAAACCCTCCTAGCCACAACATGTGGACAAAACTCCTACATTGCTGGCTAGTGTCTAATGCCCCTGCATCAGACTCCCGAGGGAAATTTTATTCATGGGCCCCTGTCCATGAGCTCTTCCACTGATCTGCCCATCTTTTGCAACATTTCTTCAGTCATCCAAGTGGCATCTTCATCTGGTTTATCCTTCCATTTGATCAAGTATTGAAAGTACTCTCATCCTCTTGTCCTTCTTAACACCCTTTTTTCCAATATCTTCTCTAGTTGCAATGGCTGTGCTGGAGGTAGCTGGTCTCTCCAATCAATCTATTCCTTGTCTGCTGCTCTTTCTTCTGCACCATCATCTTCATACTTGTACAAATCTGCAACATTAAAAATAGGAGATATTCCAACATCAGAAGGTAATTCAATCTCATAAGCATTTGCAGAAAACTTCCTAAGTATCTTGCATGGCCCAATCTTCTTGATCTTCAATTTGTTGTACTGCTTCTTTGGGAATTTCTCCTTTCTCAAGTGTGCCAAAACCTGATCTCCTACTTCAAAATGAACTTCTTTTCCGCTTAAGTCTGCTATGCTTTTGTACTTGATGCTGCTACCTTGTAGTTACTGTTTCACTTGTTCATGTATGGCCTGGATCTCTGAAGCAAATTCCTCGCCATCTGCACTTCTCAGCTCTGCCTTCCCCAGATTTCTCAATTCTGATATTCCTCTGGGGTGAATTCCATAAAAAATATGAAATGGACTCTACCCTGTGCTTCTGTTCGGTGAGTCATTATATGCATGTTCTGCCTGGGGAAAAATATGATCCCACTACTTGTAACTTGGGATGATCTCCTGCAAGACATCTCAACAAATTTCCCATACTCCTATTCACTACCTCAGTTTTTCCATCAGTCTGAGGATGATAAGCTAAGCTGAAACTTAGTTTGGTACCAAGTTTCTTCCATAGTGTCCTCCAAAAATGACCCACAAATCTGGTATCTCTGTCTGAAAAATACTCTTGGGAAACCCATGCAATCTAACAACTTCCTTGAAGAACAAGTTGGCAACATGGGTGGCATCACTAGTTTTGTAACATGGAATAAAATGTGTCATTTTGGAGAATCTTTCCACCACAACAAAGACTACATCATTCGCTCTCTAAATCTTGGGCAATCCTAGAACAAAATCCATACTCACCATGTCCCAAGGCCTGTCTGGAATAGGTAGGGAGTGTACAATCCTGCATTCTGGCTCCTTCCATTGTCATATTGAAAAATCTTGCAATTCTTCACAAACTTGTCCACTTCTATTCTCATCTTGGGCCAGAAATAAAAGTGACTCAGTTGCTCATAAGTCTTGTCAGTACCAAAGTGTCCATCAAGTCCACCACTATGCTTCTCTTTGATCAAATTTTCCCTCATGGAACATTTTGGTACACACAGTTGGCTTCTTCTGAATAGTAAGTCCTCCTGCAAGAAATAATCTAGCCACTGGCTTCTATCTATTAAAACAGGGTTACTACATGCCTCAAATGCTTCTTTAAAATCTGGATCTGTTTTATACAATTCTTTCAGAAAATCAAATCCTACAACTTCAAAATTAGTTTCTTGAACAAGCATGTGCCTCCTACTCAAAGCATTAGCTACTTTATTGGCTTGACCACTTATATGTTTCAAAACAAAATTAAAACTTTGGAGATACTCAACCCATTTAGCATGCTTATGTTTCAACTTGGGCTGCTGTACAATATACTACAAAGCATGATTGTCAAAATATAATACAAATTCCCTGGACATCAAATAATGTCTCCACTTCTTCAGTGCCTGAACAATTGCATAGAATTCCTTCTCATAAGAGGAATAATTTCTTCTGGTGTCATTCATATTTTCACTGAAATATGCCACAGGCCTATCATCCTGACTCAACACAGCTCCAATGGCCTCTCCACTGGCATCACATTTTACTTGAAATGGTTTTGTAAAATCAGGCAGAATCAAAACAGGCTTCTCTGTTATCTTTTGCTTCAGCAGCTTAAAATTTCTTTCTGCTTCAGCAGTCCACTTAAATGGTTGTTTTCTCTTCTTTATTGTCTCAATTATGGGTGCATTAATCTTACTGAAGTTTCTTATAAACTTCCTGTAAAAACTAGCAAGTCCATGGAAACTTCTTACCTCAAAGACATTCCTGGGTGAAGGCCACTCCACAATTTCCTTAACCTTTTCTGGGTCCATCTTCAATCCTTCTGCAGAAACAACAAACCCCAAATCCACCAACTCTTCCTTCATGAATGAGAATTTCTTTAGATTTATCAGCAGTTTCTCTTGGTGCAGCTTCTTCAAGACATGATTAAGATGCCTTAAATGTTCTTCTCTAGTTCTGCTGAAAACTAATATATCATCCAAATACACTATCACAAATTTACCAATGAATTCTTTCAATACTTCATTCATAAGTCTCATAAAAGTGCTAGGTGCATTTGACAACCCAAAAGGCATTACCATCCATTCATATAACCCTTCATTTGTTTTAAAGGCAGTTTTCCACTCATCACCCTCTCTTATTCTAATCTAATGATATCCACTCTTTAAATATATCTTTGAGAAATATTTAGCACCACTCAAACAGTACATTAAATCCTCAATTCTGGGCAAAGGGAATCTGTACCTGATTGTGATCTTATAAATTGCTCTGGAATCAGTACACATCCTCCAGCCCCCATCTTTCTTTGGGCTCAAAACTGCTGGTACCGCACATGGACTCAGACTTTCTCTGATCAGTCCTTTGTCCACCAACTCCTGTACTTGTCTCCTGATTTCCTCATTTTCCTTGGGAGTCATTTTGTAGGCTGCCTTATTTGGCAGATTTGAACCAGGGATAAAATCTATCTGATGGCTGATCTTCCTCACAGGTGGCAGCTCATCAGGTAAATCATCCACAACAATGTCACAGTAATCATCTAACATCTCTTGTATCTCTACTGGTAAATCAGAAATATTTGTAGAAGTAAGAACTACTTTAGGCTTGCAAACTAAAGCAAAGCTTACCTCTTCTTCTTCTATCTGCTGCAGATATTCCTTCCCGCTCAGCAACAAGGTCTTTGGATCAATCACTCTACTGGATGGCTCTCCTTCTTCCATGGGTATCAATGTATGATGTACCCCATCCTTGAAGAACTTGTAAGTGTTCTTCTTGCCATCATGCACCACTACTCTGTCAAACTGCCAAGGTCTACCCAGCAGTATGTGACACACATCCATGGGCATTACATCACACAGGACCTTATCTTTGTATTTTCCCATTTGTAGCTCTATCTCACACTATTCTTTTACAACCAGCTAGTGCCCTTTATGCAACTAGGACACCTTGTAGGGAGTTGGATGCTCCCTTGTCTTCAGCTTCAACTTTTCTATTACCTCAATGGAAACCAGATTGTTTGTGCTACCACTATCAATGAATAGCTAACATCATTTCCCTTGGACTTTGAATATGCTCCTAAACAAAGTCTTCCTTTGTGTAGGCTCAGTGACCTCTTTGGCTTGCTTCAACAGGACCTTATTAACCACCAAGGACTCTCCCCTCTCTGGTAGAATTTCTTCTTCAATTTCTGCCTCTTCTCCAGTCTGGCCAACAACAACATTCCTTGGACCATCACCCACATTCTCTCGACATTCATAGTGCTTGTGTCCCACTTGCTGACATCTATAAAACCTCAATTCTCTACCTCTGCCTCTGTCTCTGCCTCCTCTTCCTTTTCCTCTGTAAGAACCCCTTCTGCCCCTTACATGATCCTCTGCAGATGCATTCTGAGGTGAGATACTATTAGCTCAATCCCTGGGTGTAGTAGGCTTTCCTCTACCACCCTGACTTCCCTTCCCTCGGAAAGTACCTCTCTTCTTGTCATATTGTTTCCTCAGGAGTTTCTCCTCTGCTTTCAAGGCCATTTGATAGGCCTCTTCCACTGCCTTAGGAGACAGGAGACCAATCTCATCTTGGATCTCTAGCTTGAGACCATTCACATATCTGGCAGTCTTCTCTGATGTGTCTTGAAATTTCCCAGCCCTTATGCTCACTCTGTAGAATTCCTCTATGTATTCCTTTACCGTCAGCAACCTCTGTCTCAGGTTCTGCATTTGCTTATACACTGTCAGCTGGTAATCACTAGGCACGAATTTACCCTTTAATTTAGCCATCATTCTCGTTCACTGATAGGTTGCTTGCCAACTCTCCTCCTTTTTGCCTGCATTCCATCCCACCAAAGTGCAGCATGTCCTTTCATCTTTGTCACTGCAAACTTGACCTTTTTATCTTCGCTTATTTCTTCATAGTCGAAGCACTTGTTCATTTCATTAATCCAGTCCACCAGCTCCTCTTGATTCAATCCCCCTGCAAAATTTTATACTTCAATCCTGGGCTTAACTACAGACCCCAGAACAGTTCTAAGGAGCATCATGTCGGGAGGAATTTCAACATTTTCTTCCGCTTCTTCTGTTTCAGGTTCACTGATGTCTTCAGGATCTCTGGGTTGTCTTCGCTCCATGGCATCCATTCTTGCCTCGACCCTCTGCAACATCCCTCGACACTCCCCGGGGCCATGGCACAGTCTTTCTCGCCAAAGACCTCTACTCCAATCGTATTGCCGCACAAGAAGAAAAACAACTCGTAAAAGCATGATACCATGTATGATGCAACAACAAACTCTGAAATTCAGCTCCCTTTCTCTAAACCCTCGTTCTTTGGCTCCACGTGGTCCACTTACAATTCCTTGGCAATTTTATTTATCAATTTTGGAGAAAATTGATAAATAACTATGTTCAACAGCTTTGAATATCAAATGGTATCTCCCGGCTTATATCTTATTTCCAACTTTATAATCAAAAGTTATACCTTCACGCGTTATATATTAATATTGGCTTTATAATGAACCTTTGTAATTTAAATAAATCTCCACGCCTTATATAATATCCCGACACCTTATAACTAACCGGCATTATAATAGACCCTCGGTCAGCCCTACATATATGGCAATGACCCAATCAAATGCGTGTGTCGTACCTTGTTTAAACTTCATGCATCTCCGTCAAACGAAGACCGTCCGATGGCCTTTGCCCAGATCGACGGCTCGTATGCATATCGCTCGGCATCCAACGTCGAAGGTTAATGCGTGATGGCGCACCTGGACGGTGCTTTTCCGGGGGTCCACCTTGCCACGCGTCAAACTCTCTATGGAATCGCTCCTCGACCCAGAAATACCACCTTCAAACCAAAAGCGGTGTGATATGGGCAATCCGCTTTCACTAATCCGCTAGCGGTTTTGAATAGTGGCTAACCAGGGTTCGCGTCGAGGTTTGTGTTCGCCTTTGTATACCCCGGTTGTTAACTCAGGTTCGTGCTCTGGTTGAAAAACGATTGTAACTTACTGTGTTAAGCGGGATTCTATTACCATTAACCAGGTTTAAATGACCACAGTTTCATAGGCTTCTCTACTCGAGAAAATTGAGGGAACCCATAGACAGAGACATGCATAATCTATACAATAGTTTATTCAAGTAGATACATATGCACAGAGTTCATCACTTCACAATTAAATAACCTCTTGACAATTAAGGATTCAACACGATTCTAGGGTAAATGCGCACAGAAACTATTTAATTGGAAGCAATTGTAACACATAGAGTTTATTGCAGAATCTCCTCTCTTCTTCTCGTCCCCCTTCCTACATCTAAGAGTTTAAAATTATATACATAAACCTATGACTCTTCGATTCCTCTGAGAGGACCGTTTCAGGAAATCAACAGTCCAATTAAACAATTCAACTAACTGGAATATGACAGCTAGACTAACTGAGCTATTCAACTTCTACGACTCTAACTGATCTAATAATATTACAATCAGCTAAGGTATTGACACCTAGCTGTGACAATTCGACTGTTTGCAAACCCTCCTAGCCACAACATGTGGACAAAACTCCTACATTGCTGGCTAGTGTCTAATGCCCCTGCATCATTATTAGACTTGAATGCTTGTGCACATCGCTATAATCTTCATGGGGCAACCAAACCTAGACAAGATATTATTTTCTAAAAAAGAAATAATCACATAATCATTTGCTTGCTTAGTTGGGATTGCTTCAATCCATTTGTTGAAGTAATTAGTCACTGTAAGAATCCAGCGATGCTGACCTGATGATGATGGATGAATCTCCCCAATAAAATTTAGTCCCCACTGCTGGAACGATGCTTCTACATAGATAGGCATCAAAGGTAAGGGTACAAGTTTCTTCTTACCCTCGAAATCTGGCATTCATGACAGGCAGAAACCCTCTTATAGACATCCTTAAACATTGTAGGCCAATAATACCCTTCTCTCATAATTTTGTTCACTGTCGCCTTCCAATAATGGTGACCTCCACAATCCCCTTTGTGAAATTTGACACAGTGGTCTACCCTTAGCCCCGGTTTACCTTGGTCCCAGCCTCAATTTGTGTGTGTGATGTATCCAAATTTTCATGTCCAATCCTCTTACCTAGTCTGGGAAATCTGACAACCTCCCTTTATTCTACACTGGAAAATTTAAACAAATAAGTTTGGGTTATTTTAATATCTCAATTAAGAGAATTGAGATATTAATTCAACACTCCTCTATAGTTATAACCCGACAGTCCATTATGTATACATATGCGCCAACTTCGCATATACAACCATTATACGCGACATAATACTTTGGGCTATTAAACCCATATTAATTGACCCTCGGCATGTACATATATTTCCAACCGTATACCATATACCACTCGAAATTTGGTTAATTATCAATCACCACTATATATTAAATTATGGCCCGCACCAACATATGTCACTTACCTCGATTAACCGTCGACCCGATCGGAGGGCTCATGTTCCATTGCGCCGCAACATCTAATAGGACGGATATCAATCAAATACACACGCTCGTACCTTAAGTTAACCTCCGTGCTACTTTCGAAGGCGATCACCGTGCGATGCACCTTCCTCCAGATCAACGGTATGTATCAATATCGCACCGTGTCTTTGGTCGATGGTTAATGCGCGATGGCGCGCAGCGGAGGCGGTTTTGCAATGTCGCTCAGGGACACGCGTCGATCAATCTATGGAATCGCTCCCAACTCCTCAAATACCGCTTTCGTCACAAAGGTGGTGCGATAAAACCCACCGTCCAGCTCCAAACCGCCGTTACTGTTCATATGGTCATGGTTCCGCTTCTTCCTACACTCCAGGTTCCGGTCCAACACTTCAATGCTCCGCTTTCGCTCTCACTTCAGTCAATACACAACTTCTCGTTACACCACACTCATCCAATGAACCCCACTTCTAGAGTTCCACTTGTATTGCTTCGCGCGGATCAACTGCATTTTCATAAATACTTCAAGCGACCCATACGGACATGATCTATCATCGGATCCTTAACTGTTATAGATTCAAATACTCTCATCGAGAACACACATATAATCAAGGCACATACAATCAAGACACAACACTGACAAGAAAGGCGCTTTCTTCAATGACACACAATATTCGTTAACCAAATTTAAACCCCCACCATGATTTCTCAACAGGGTTTCAATTTTAACTTCTTACGCAGAGACTCATACTATACATAATTACAGAGAATAATCAACAAACGCACGAACACGCAAGGTATTCCCCACACAGAGTTTAACAACAAATGCACAGCTACACTGAGATAATTCCTTCACACGATTCGACCAAGAAGATATAAAGTCACACATGTAACTCATAAACAATTCTTCATAAACAGGTATATATATATATACAGACATATACAGGTGATAAATCTCAGCTAATTCTTACAATTTCATGACAGGCCAGATATTCAGTCCAGTGGCCATTATCCTCCTACTCTGTTGCTGAAGAGGTTCTCTACCTCTAACTCTCTCTCTCCTCTCTGGTCCCCCTCTTATTTAGACTCTTCAGGGTTACATTTATACCAACAGTCCAGCAACTCTTAGCATTCCAATTCCTGAATCTAGACTCAATAACTGAATTAATCCTAAACCGACTCTTCGTATTCCTATCTCCACCAACTTCTCATGTTCTCAAAATGACTTGAGGATAATTACAATTTCCTACCAAAACATTCAAAATATCAATATTTACAAGAAATTCAAAGAACATGGGACCCCCCTATGTCTACTTTATGTACAAGTAACTTTTGAGCTCACGTCCGTTTCAAATTCCTCGATCACTTTATCAGCCTCCTCCTCCAACAAGAAATTCAACAAAATTCTGCCAGTATCCTTCCAAAACAGATTTCTGTCAAATATAAAGTATCTCAATGATTTCAGTTTAAAAAACCTTGCTTTGGACTTTGTTAAATCAGAAGGTGATTTATGGTGTTGTAGGACAAGAAACACTTCCTTATACCAATCTTAAGTGATATATTTTTCTTCAATACGAACTAGTTCCTCCTCATCATCTGAAATTTATGAAATTTCTCCAATCCAATTTATATCAAAACAGTCAAAGTTTAACTGTGCCATTAGCTTTGCCAAGCCTTTCCATTTGACCAATTTTGTTGGTTTAATCTCTATATAATATTCTAGAAACTTGGAAATCCATTTCCCCCTCTTACCATCAGGGTTGGCTTGAGTAAAGATGTGTTTCACAATAGTATTAGGAACAAACACCACAATATGAGAATGCAGAATATAAATTATGAAATATTTGAAAGCCGTCACGAGTGCATAGGCTTGCTTTTCTAAGATATTATACTACAATTTAGAATTGTCTAATGTCCTACTGAAGAAATAAATCAGCTGCTAAATACCTTACTGTCTTTTTTGTACCAGAACTCTAGTGATAGTATTCTGTGATGCAAAGGTGAAAACCATAAATTCCTTTGAGAAATCTAGACTGATCAATATTGGTGTCTGTGTGAGTGCTCTTTTGATCTCTTCAAATAAGTTTCTTTCCTCTGCTGTCCACTTAATATCAACTCCCTTCTTTAACATCCTTGTTATTTCCTTCATAATCTTAGCGAAATTAGGAATAAATTGCCTTACCAAATTTACCTTTCCAAGAAAATATTGAATCTCTTTCCTACTTCTTGGCAACTCTACATTGTGAATTGCATTGAATCTGCTTGGATCAATCTTAATCCCATCTTTAGAAATGATATTCCTGAGTAATTTTCCTGAAGTTAATGAAAAAAATACTTTTGGTGGGATTTAGAGAGATGCCAAACCTTCTACATTTCAGCAGAATTATTTCCAAGTGTTTTAAATGATCTTATTCCTTCCTTGAGAAAACTATTATGCCATCAAGATACACAACCACCATCTTGTCCTTGTCTTCAGAAAATGCAATTTCCATTGCCCTCTGAAAGGTAGCTCCTGGATTCATGAGACTGAATGCAATCTTGGCATACATAAAAGTACCCCATGGTGTAGTAAAGGTTGTTTTCCCCTGATCATCAAGATGCACAAAGATCTGATTATATCCTGAAAAACCATCAGGCATAGACATTCTCTGATAACCCACAATAGTTTGCAAAATTTGATCCATCTTTGGGAGAGGATAATTATCTTTCAAGGAAGCTTTATTCAAATTTCCAAAGTCAATGCATATTCTAATTTCTCCACTCTTCTTTCTAATCGAGACAAAATTTGTAAGCCAATTTGAAAATCTAATTGGGACTATGATTTTGGCATCAGAGAGATTTTTAGCCTCCTTCTCAATCAAGGGCATGAGAGGTGGCTTGATCCTCCTTAACTTCTGCTTGAAAGGTACTTCATTTTCTTTTATGGGAATAGTGTGCTGAATAATGGTGGGATCATATTTTTTCAAATCAGCATAGTTCCAAGCAAAGAAATCTATGAATCTTTTCATCATTTCAACATACTTAAATTTCATATCAGCTGAAATAAATTTTGAAAGTTTAATCATCTTGGGCATAGATATAGTACCAAGGTTACAACTCTCAACTTCTTCATTATCAGCTTGTATCTTAGGGGATTTAAAAACATCATTATGATCAAAGTGTTTTTCTAGGGGTATGAGTCCGTTTGTTATAGAATTATTCTTTAATTGTAAAACTTTAGAACTCCCTTTAGATTCAATAAACATGTTCTGTTGATCTACTTTTACATTTTCAAACTCTTCTTTCAACTCAATAAATTTTTTCACCTGTTGATCATCCTCAAAAGCTTGCCAATGAGTAATATTATCAGGGATGGCAAGCCTATGGAGGAAATCTACTTCATACTTTTCTGTGGAGTGCATAAGAATAATGAAAAGACTTGTAGAGACAGCAAGAGATTCAACAATGGAGTTTTATTCTCTAGTTTTGACTATGAATTAATAAGCTTGAAATTTTTATAACATGTCCAAAACCAAATTCCGATATGCTTTCATCCTTATGTCCTTGGTTTGATAAACACCCTCAATCTGTCTTATGACTAATTCTAAATCTCCAAAAATAGAAATGTTTTGAGCATTCATTCTTTTCAACATTTCTAGACCCAAAATCAAGGATTCATATTCAGCCACGTTGTTCGTGCAATCAATGTTTAGTTTATAGGAAAAGAAATTACTCTCATCACTTGGATTTCTAATCCAAATCCCTACTCCTGCTCCTTCTCTGCCTATTGATCCATCAAAATACAATGACCACCAACCTTATTCCTATTTCTTGCTTACTTTTTGACCTTCTGTTTGTTGATTTTAGGACTGCTGAATTTCAGAACTCTGATTTTCTGCTTTCCTTTCTTCTTCTGTTTCATTAGTAAATTCATTGAAAAGAATAATAGAACCAAGTTCAGTATCAAGAGCATAAATTGGAATTTTTTTTTGTTTATCCTTGCTACTCACCATCTAGGCCATCCTTGTCTCTCGATACAATATAATTTGCTCCCCAAAGACTTGAATGGTAGCATAAGTAAGATCCATCTGCATTGTACCTTTAATTTTTTCTACCCATGACCTTAACAATAGCATACCAAACTTTAGTGGAATGTCTGTCACTACAATTTCCATGACTACAGTCTTAGTAGGAACTTGCGTTAGACCAACAACAACATCCTTGATTAAACCAATGCATTGAAATCTTTTTGAATCAGAAGAAAACAAATCTTTATATGGCCTAGTTATTTCTAGCCCCATTCTTTCCATGATTACTTTGGGCATAAGATTGTGAGAGGCCCTTGAATCCAACATAGCACTATGAAATGTCATGTCATGAATGTTAAGACTCCCATAAAAAGGAGGGACTTCCTCATTCTGTTCATCTTCTAATATTGGACCCAAATATATGGTCGAATGATCTTCTAATACATTCAAGATATCAACAGCTCATGGTTGTGAGTTTAGCATTTTAACAATCTTTCTTCTATATTCATCTACCTTGAGAATCTCACAAAAAGGGACTGATATTTTTATCTTAGAAATTTCATTCTCAAGATTGAAAACAAAAACAAATTTTTTAGTTTCTTTGGTAGGAAGGACAACTGATGCATCTTTCTTACCTTCAACTACCTTAGGAGCTTCATTATTTCCATCAACAACCTTAGTTGCATCCTTCTTGGGTTGTGTCTTGTTTGCAATGATAGGTACATTCCTATTTCTGAGATTATATTGTTTCTGCATCTCAAAAATAGCATGTTGATACCCCTTTAGATAGTCCCATGTTTCTTCCTCATGATTGTTTTGATTTGATTGATCATGTTCTTCCTTAGTTAAGAAAATTCCTGCGATTTTTTCATCAAAACAATGAATATACTCCTCAAGAACTTCAGGGTCATCTTCTTCAACAACCAAATTTTGCTAAAAAGGAGGTCTCACTGGATGATCAGGCTGCTAATTTCTATTCTCCCTTGTCTTTGCTGGTTCTGAGGTCTCCTGAGCCGAGGGTTTCTAAATTGAGGTTCATGTTGTGCAGGAGCAGAGGTATTTCGAAGGGCTAATCTATCCATCAATGTTTCCATTGTTTTCATCATTAAATCTAGTTTGTCTTGAGAGGTAGAGGATGAAGGTTTCTCTTCTTCTTTCAACTTACCCTTACCCATTTTTGACTTTTTAGCTGCTATCAAATTAACCTCCACATTCACAACACCATTTTTCATTTCAGCAAGTGTAGGATATTCTCTTTCTCTCAGTAGTATGGAAAACTCATAGTTAAAAGCTTCAACATACCTCATTTTAGCTAAGGCTTCTGGTGGTTTCAAATGAGCAGGAATAGAATCTAACAATTTATTAAACCTTTCTGAAAAATTTTAGAAGATTTCATCAGCAGCTCTTTTCAGAGTACTATATTCAGTAAGGGCTTGTACTGGATTAGTTCTATTTCCCTATTTTATTAGGAAAAAATCTTCAAATTAATTCCAATTATGAATACTTCTAGGGGCAAGAGATTTATACCATTTCCTAAACTCACCAGTAAAAATCTGAGCGAACAATCTCAATTTAACATCTTCATGATCAACCTCCTCCCTATCTATAAAGTCATTAAATTGATCTACATGATCCTATCCTGTAATGTCTTCATCACTTCCCCATCTTTTAATTCTAGCAGCATATTTACTAGGTAGGTCATGTAAGATAGCAAGAAGGACAAGAGGTGTGTATCTAGCAGGTGCAGCAGGTGGATTTCCAGCCATGGTCATAGGTATTGTGGTAATTTTAGGAAAGGAAAAAAAAGTAGATGATAAACTACTATGAGGAGGACTTCTTGGTCTTTGTAGGCCACTAAAAATTGAGCTCCAGTTGGGAAGAAGTAAACCAGCTTTACTTTTCAACAATACTTTGAAAGGATCAAGTTCCTTTAATTTGTCTAGAGACACTCTTTCCAACAACAACTCTGAAGTGAAAGCTTCCCAGAATTCCTCTTTGTCTTCTTGTGTTACTAGAGCTGAAGCGTCAATTGCTCTCTTATGTATGTCTAAGATAATTTCAATTAGCTCCTTTAAATTTTATGATCCAAACAAAACCTCATGAATTTTATCATCAACTCTTTTGTCTTCAGGACTTCTTGATATTTCAGAGGACAAGGATTTTGAATGAGATGGAGTACCTGATATTTCATAAATGCATTTAATGCCTCTTGAAATGGTGTTTGGATTGCCCACAATGGTAGGTGGATCTGGGTCAGGA
This sequence comes from Pinus albicaulis, assembly GCA_034641835.2. Classification (NCBI taxonomy): domain Eukaryota; kingdom Viridiplantae; phylum Streptophyta; class Pinopsida; order Pinales; family Pinaceae; genus Pinus; species Pinus albicaulis. The sequence goes on along the minus strand of CM076571.1, from coordinate 220,134,681 downwards.
TTACTCCCCGTGTATCTCCTTCTCGAAGCCACCTTTAAACATATAAAATTTAAATTGAGTCACCAAGGTAGATGCAGCCTCGAAAAGCTTTCTGAGCTCCTGCTACCTTCAGAATTTTAGCTTCAAAATCTCGAAAAATTATAATCTTCAGACTCCTGATAGATGCACCAAAATGTTACCAAAAAATCAGAATTGATAGGCTGCTCATCAAACCAATCTTGTGAAACTATTTCAAACCAATCTTTTGGTTGAGGCTTAGCCTCCTCAACTTGAGAGGGCTCTATCAAGGGTTTATGATCTTTAATAAATGTGTAGATGGTTAACTCTATATGGGATAAAAACATATAAATGATATAAACTAGTTGTAAATCACATTAGAAAGTATACATTGGGCTTATGTAGTCATAATAGTTTCAGAAAAGCCAAAAAAATATACCTAGCATGGAAGTCAAGGTATATCAGAGTTCAAGTCAAGGAATAAAGATGTAGATCAGTGAAACACACAGTCAGTTTGTTTATGAAGGAAGTTAGAGAATCATTGATGAATTCTGAGTAACATAAGAAAACACCACTGTAATAGAATATTTAAAAGATGCCATGAGAACAAGAACATACAAGAAATCCTTATGAATCTTGAGTTGTCTAAGTAGAAATTCTGTATTAGGCTGAAAATAGTCACTTACATAAAACATAGTATTTTTGCTAACAAATGTCCAACCCTTTCTATTTCGACTCCTTGATATTTTATAGATCGTTGAAATCATAAGATAAGATTATCCAAAAGTAGATACATCGAATTCCTATGCTTTGACACCTATACTAACCATGAAACATGGTATTTATTACAAACACAACTATAAAACTGATATAGAGTCGTACTACAAATAGAATTAGAACTCTTTTGATTCCACTCAAAACATATTTATCTAAACTTAATTACATCATTTTCCACCTATATTTCCATTAAGTCGAATCCTGATGATGAGCTCCAATCTGTTATGACAATGATGCTGATGATGTTGATGTCCTGTAATTTAGGAAACTGCTCCCATGTTTTTGGGCTTAGTATTCCTTTAGTTTCTTGATATGTTTTGACCACTTCTAACCCATAAATTCAAAGCTAATTGATGCCAGGAACATTATTGACATATGTTCCAAGTCATCCCTTCATGCCAGCTGTGTATAACCACTTTAAACTTCTTAAAACAATGAAAATAGACTTGCGCTACGAAAGAAACACAATTTCATAGTGCTTTTCGTAGCGCAGTCCTTTTACTCATTTTCCTTCAAACTTTATCTTCCTTTCCTTCAAGGTTTCTTTGATAATCACTTTACATATATTCCTTAGAAATTTCAACTCAAAATGCATGATTTTCCCTCCAAATTTTGATAAGGAAAAGGGTGAAAAAGTTGCTACAACATTTTCGTAGTGCATTTCACCCTTTTTGCACTACAAGCGCTACAAAACTGCTGTGTAATCAGTGTTTTCCAGTTTTTCTTCAAAAAATGAAGCAAAAAGATGCTGTAACTTTAGAAAAACACTTGCCTCATCAAAACCATCATCTATATGAACTAAAATCATAACCTTTACAAAATTTAATCCTCATTTTTCCATTTTGATTTTGCTTTGAATTTCTCATTTTGTACCACTGCTTTTTAGTTCATCTTGCGACTATTTTAATTGTAGCTCCAAATCATCCACTTGGCCTCTTAGATTTCTATTACTGGCTCTCAAATGGGTGTGGATCACTCTAACAAATTTTGCTTCTTTAATGGCAGGAACTGTCCATGTAAAGAACTTATTGTGCACTGCTTGAAATCTTTGATGTAGCAACTGTTTGACCTTCCCAAACAGCCTTCATCCTCTTGAATTATATATTCTCAATTCTTTTTTTTCTTTCCCTCTTTCTCATCATTTCCATCTCTTGATTTGCTAGCTTCAACCTTTCTTCCAGCATTTGACACTCTGACATGTATTCCTTTCCCTTCTCAATATTGTTGGTTGCATGCTCCACTATAGGTGATGAGAGATCAAACCACCTCTCCAGGGACTTCGGCTGCTTCAATGGTTACTTGGATATATTTACGGCCTTCTTGGATTTTCTTTTCATGCATGGTTAAATTTTTCCTAGCTTGAAAAACAAAAGCTGCATTCTCACCTTCAAATTCCAATTTCTTTGTTGATTTCATTTTTCTCTGTTTGGGTTCATTAACTTCAATGAAATCTCCCTGCACAATGGGTGATCCTTATATATCAATTTCATGTAGTATATCATCCAAGTTTCCTTTCATCATTGGGCTATCATCTGTGACTGAAAGCCCTGCTTTTCCCTTTGATGTTGATACTTGAATTCTTCTCATTCTTTGGCTCTCCTGCTTAGTGGCCACCTATTTTTGTTTTGTTTCTTTGACCCTTTATACTTTCTGTTTTTTAGGTGATGGGATTTTTGTAACAAGCACTGATTCTTTCTTAGTTCTATCTTCAAATTTTTTCCTTGGTTTCAACTTCACAAACCTCTTTGCTTTGGTAATCACTGGCTGATTGGATTCTGCTACTGGTGGTGAAGGATTTACCTTGATCTTAGGGTTTCTAGCTGGGGTTTGGGCTTCCATTTCAAATCCACTCATAAATAAAAAGGAAGACCAATCTCTATTTATTTTCTGAATCTCATTTAAAAATAGTAACTTAATCAAACCGTGATGAAGCATAGATGTTTCACAGCCATCAAATTTAGCTTAGACTTTGTCAGCCATTTTGGCAAGGCTTCTATGCAAGTAAAATGCTAAATCTAATGATATAATTCCTGTGAAATGCAATAGTATTTTAAAATGATAAGTTTATACTTTATGGTACCTTCCTTTACATGTGAAATATCTTTGGATGTTGAGTAGCATCTTTGCATAGTTATCCTTGATGCAGCTCCTGGGTATTGCATTGTTCAATTCCATGTCTACAAATTCAAGTTTCATAAACTCCTTGCATGGCTCCATGTCAAACCTAAAACCTTTAAACCAATATTTTTGTCCCCTTGGTATCTATGTCATAGTAGCTATGATCTCAGGTGTCACTGGCATAATTATCATTCCAACTTTGGTAGTGGTTCCACTAAAATGTAGAGCAAACTCTTTGGACACCTGAGTGTGGCAACCCTGCAGCTTTTCACAAAATTTGAGACAGCCAGCTTTTCTAAAATCCCTCATTACTATTTGATCCTCCATAAGAGAATTTACATTCTCAAGCTCATATCTTAAACAATGTCCCCCTCTGTGGACCTTTTTCTCCTTTGCCATGTTTCTTGTAAAGAAAACTTGTTAGCTTTTCTGAAACTTGTAAAAAAACCTCTCTTGATTTGATGAACATTCTCGCTTGATAATGGTGTGAGTTGTCTTTGAAAGAATAATCAAAAGCTTATATTTACTACTTTAGAGCTTGGCGAACATATGTGAAGGTAAATGAAATAGGGATGACTCAATTAGGAAAAAAAATCGAATTAGAGATGTCACCTCATGACCAAATGATGTTTAATTGATATCCTATCATGACTATGATGAATGAAGGACAAGTAAGTACATCGAATCTGGTAACTAAATGACTCACCATACCCCTATCATGTCATTCCCCAACTGAAACTGACAAATCCTGGATTATTTGACACAAAAGCTAAAAAACCGTGCTTTCGTAGCGCTCACAATGTAATTTTCGAACTTTGCCCTACGAAAGTAACAACGCTTTCGTAGCACAAAACTCACTTTTTGAACTAACGGCACTACAAAACTGTGGATTTGTGGCTAATTGCAGAAAAATGACCTAAAAATTACTTATATTACCCTTAAATAAAAAATATGAACTTTTTAACTATGGAATGGACCTAAAAAGACCTTTTTTGAATTTTGATGGTGAACACTAAACCTCTAAAAATATGACATACCCTTAACCATGCTAAAATGACTTTCAAAATTATTTAGATCATGATAAAAACATAATTGACATGCCATGTTTAACTTCATATTTTTTTTTAGTGATAACAAGTTCCATAAGAGCGCTACTCACAACAAAAATGAGTGTTGGGCCAAGCAGTCACTGGTGGCCAAGATGAGGGCTTCTGAATCATATGCATGCTCCAACTCTGAATCAAAACCTAACAAGGGGAATGACAAAGGGAATCAGATTATTGATGCGGAGCCCAATGCCACTGTTGCCACTACAAAGATCCAAAAGGAGGAACCAGAAGATCCAGAGGAGGTTAAGCGTCTCTTCCACTCCAAGATGTGGGTAAAGGGTTCCTTGCTATAGTTCATTGTTGATAATGGGAGCCAAAAAAAAATAATTTGAGCAGGTGTCGTGAATTAGTTGCGCTTGCCGATCATAGCACACCCACAACCATACAGTATTGGGTGGCTTCACCAAGGACGGGATCTCCGCATCAGCCAGCAGTGCCGCTTTCCCTATAGCATCAAGCTCTTCATGAATGAGGTATTGTGTGACATTTCTCCTATTGATGTTTCTGATGTATTATTAGGCCAACCATACTTGTGGAAGCGACATGCTGTGTACGAGTCCCAACATCACACCGCTATTGTTACTTTGGTAAATAAGTTGTACATGATACTAGAGGTACCACCACCTCCCACTATCTATTTGGTTACTGCAAAACAATGCAGTAAGCTCATTTCCCAAACCAGGAAATTTGTTTTCTTGATGATCCGCCACCATGGAAAGAATAATATTGTGGCCATGACCTCCAGACATGGCTCCTATGCACGAAAAAAAGCAAATGGATAAGGTTGTGGAGGATTACAGTGACATCTTCACCTCACCCACAGGGGTGCCTCTACAATGTCAGGTCAAGCACCCCATCGACATGACCCCTGGTGCGTTGCTACCCAATGGATCGATCTATAGGCACTTTATTATGGAGAATGATGAAATCAAGACGCAGATTTAGGAGCTACTGCAGAAAGGTCACATCCGCCCAAGTTCATCGCCCTGTGGGAGCACGAACATGTTGGTACAGAAGAAGGCTGGGACTTGGAGACTCTGTATTGACTATCAGATGCTGAATAGGATCACTGTCCAGAACAGGTACCTAACCCCATGGATTGATGAAATTATGGACCAACTCAAAGCGGAAAAATATTTCAACAAGATTGACTTGAAGTATGGGTATCACCAGGTACCAATCGAACCCTCTGATGTGTGGAAGAATACCTGCAAAGCCAAGGAGGCACTTTTTGAATGGATCATCATGCCTTATGGGTTGAGGAATTCTCCCACAACCTTCATAAGGTAGATGGATGACTTCTTGTGTCCACTCACCAACTCATTTGTAGTGGTGTACTTGGATGAAATTATGACCTTCAGACAGACTTGGGAAGAGCACCTCCACCACATCACGAAAGTCCTCCAAACACTACGACAACACAAGTTGTTTTCCAATTTGGAGAAGTGCAGTTTTGGCATGATCTAGGTACAATATCTGGGATACATTATTGATGAAAGGGTGGTGCATGTGGATCCATCCAAGATCCAAGTCATTCAGGATTGGCTAGCCCCAACCGCTCTAATAGAGCTTCGTAGCTTTTCGGGTCTTGCTAATTTCTACTGCAGGTTCATGTTGGGATTCTTTCATATCACTTGGCCCTTGAGTCAAGTCACCAAGGGAGGAGCGAAAGAAAATTATTTTGGTCGGAATATCAATAGAAGGCGTTTTTAGAATTGAAACATCACCTATGTTCTGCCCCTGTGCTCACATTACCAGACTTGCAACAACCATTTTAGATCGAGACAGATGCCTCTGACTATGCTATTGGGGCAGTTCTTACTCAACAGGGGCATCCAGTGGCATATCACAATGAGACATTTTCTAACACGGTTCACAAGTATCCCACTTATGAAAAATAAATGTATTCCATTATGCAGGCTTGTTGACAATGGAAGTATTACATTTTGGGGTCGAGAAAATAGTGGTAGTACTGCATAAGTATTTCTATTGGCCGAACCTTCGACAAGATGTTAGGAAGTACATCAGATCTTGCACTGCTTGGGCCATTGCCAAACCGACCATCAAGAAGCAAGGGCTTTATACTCCGCTACCTACCCCTAGTCGACCTTGGGAATCCATATCCATGGATTACATGTCAGGACTTCCTTCTACTAAGCATGGAAATGACTGTGTTTTCATGGTCATCAATAGATTTTCAAAGATGACCATTATGGTGGCCTGCAAGAAGAATATCACAGTAGAAGCCACTCCTAAACTCTTCTTTGAATGAGTGTGGGTTCACTTTGGGATCCCAGAGTCTATCATATCAAATCGTGATAACAGGTTCCTTAGCACATTTTGGTCCAACCTCTGGTCAATGTTGGACACCGAGCTCACCAAGTCCATAGCTTTGCATCCCTAAACTGATGGCTGGACAGAGGTCATCAATAGGATGATTGTACACATTCTTCGCATATACAATTCAAAGCATTCATGCATATGGCATGAGAGCCTCCCCTATGTACAACAAAGTTATAATTGGTCTCTCCACATCTCAACCGGCCATAGCCCCTTTCAGGTGGGCTTCGGATTCCAGCTAGTATGTCCCATTGACGTAGCCATGCCATTTGTAGCTACTCTGGCTGATTCGGCTCATGTCCAGAGTGAAGCTGACAAAGCGAACAAATCCATCAAGCGCATTTAGCACATTCACCAACAGGTTGATGACATATTGGATAGAGTAAATGCTAAGTACAAGCAATGACATCATCATCATCGGGTGCCACACAACTTCCAGGTGGGCGACAAAGTGTGGCTACATTTGTAGAACGAGCACCTCATTGGACCCCACCACAAGCTTTGCCCACTCCGATGTGGGTCGTACACCATCACTAAGGTTTTAGTGAACAATTCCTACGAGCTTAGTATTCCACCATTCCTTGGTCTGCACCCAATATTCAATGTAGATCACCTTCATCCCTACTTCCCACCTCTATTGGACACCTCTGACATTTCAGAAGAACTCACACCAAAAGCATTAAACCTAGACTTCATGGAACAGGCCACCACAGATTGTATCATGGACATGCAAATCAAGAACACTCACCAACGAAAGATCCAACTGTATTGGGTTGTCAAAGCTGGCCAACTCCTGCACCAAGGCGAGTGGTTCACCAGGGACCAAGTTCAACAGAAGTTTCCTCATCTCATGGAGGAACTCAACGCAATGGGGACCATTGGTTCCTAAGGGGGGAGGAATGATCCAGGTGGATATTGGTGGCCACCCGCCTATTCCACTTGGGGCCCCACCATTGTCTCTTTCAATATTTTAGTTTTGGTAAAACTTACTATTTTTAGCATTTTTTCAGTTCTTGAACTTCCGGAGCCGTTTTAAGGCCCTAAGTGACATTTTCTGGGAATAATTTGTTCGTCAAATGTGATTCCATTTCAAAATCAATATTGGCATCAATAGTTTTAGTCCTTGGATATATGTTTCTAATGATGTATCATACACGTCAAACAAAGATCGTATGCCAAAGTTACGTCCCTAGGAAGTTGAAACACCAATTTACCCAAACGGGGCCCATAGTTTTGGTGCTTCATCTCCTAGGGTTAGGTTTTAGGATGTTTGGAGTTCTCCATTAATTCTCCATAATATATAGGCCCTCGAGCCTCATTGTAACATAGTTCAGAGGTCTGTAGCCACCACATATCTTCTCAAAGATCCGCTACCGGCACCCTAGCTAGTTTATTTCCATTCTGTCTGTAAGCAAATTTCAGTTCTTTGATATTAATGAAATGAAGTGTTCTTTTCACTGCATCTTTGAATTTATGGTTATATGTCTATTTTGTTGCGTTCCAGCATAAATCTGGATCATCCCTCTTATGTCATGTTCAGATTTGTTGTGTTTTACTTTATTATGTCTTATATTGCTGCTATTTCCCTTTCGGGATATTACATGGGGGTCCAAGTAGAGTTCATGGGTGGCAACTCATATCCACCTATATCACATGTGGTAGACCATATTATAGTGAGGGACCAACAAGAGTTATTATTATGGTCGAAAGAGTGATGAGCAGTTCAAAAATAGAGATTGAGAAATTTAAGGGGTAAATTTTTCAGTTTTGGAAGCTCAATATGGAACACTTGTCGATTGATAGAGATTAGTGGATTTTTGTCAATATTGGAACTGCACTGATAGGGATCCTAATAGAAGGCTAGATGAAGTTGGTTTGGAAGGAAAATAGCAGAATATGAATGTGTCTCTAAAATTTAACATTGCTTAATGTGTGATGGGATGTTAAAATAAAATATATATGGTAGAATTTAGAGTTTTTATATTAGTCTAAGTATATAATGAACAAATTGTTCTTGTAGAGAAATTTGTATAGCTCGAGGATGAAATATGGAGACTTAGTTACAAAAAATCCAAATGCCTTCAATACTTTGGTAATTCAATTTTTATCTATTGATATAAATTTTTTAGATGAGGATAATTACATTGGATTTTTATGTTCTCTACCATAATCATGGGATAATTTAGTTGTTTCAAAGGATTGTATTGAAACCACCCTAGAACTTGATGAGATAACATCATGCTTATGTTGGAGGAGATGAGATGTAAAAAAATGGAGAGCTATAATGGAAATTCCATCTTTGCAAAAGGATGCTCCCAAAACATAAATAGAAATAAGTCCTCTGCGAGAGATATAAATCTAAAAAAAAATGTAAATCTCTATCAAAGTTCATAAAGGTGTGTTGGAAATGTAAAAAAGAAGGGAATTACAAGAAATATTGTAATGCCAATCATTTAGAGAAAATGAATGGATTTGAATATGATCATTCTATAGAAAAAAAAACCCCCTTAGATGATGGAGTGGATGTGTTCTTGGCTCCTTCAACTACACAGGTAGATCATGAGGTATGATTGGTCAACTCAAGTGTAAATTTTCATACGACTCCTTATAAGGAATGATTTCATGAGTATGAATGATTTGATGGTGGTGATGTTTTCTTAGGAGACAACTTGAGAGCCAAAATCATAGGATGAGGAAAAACCAAGTTTAATGTTAGGTATTGAAGGATTAGGAAACTCCCTCGTGCTTTGGAAATTATAGGATTACCCAAAAAATTATTTTTTGTAAGCAACATGAGTGATTTAGTTATAAAAATAATGTTTGAAAAATATACCTACAATATGGTTCAAGGATAAATGGAATTCTTAAGGGTTGTTTGTGTTGAAGACATGTACAAGCTATTGTGAAGCATTGTTAGTGCTAGGTGCAATATTTCCCTTGTTCTTGAGAGTCAAGAAGAAAAGGAAAAAATCTTGTACCTTGAAGAGAAAATACTATGTTGTGGCATCAATGAATGAGACATGCTTGAACTGCATGGAAATGGTATGGTAAAATGTAGGTTTAATTACTTCATTCAATAAATATGTGTATTAGGATTCATTTATAGATGAATTATTGAGGAACGCATGGATATTTTTCATCTAGAACAAATAAAAATTCCTTGAAATTTTTAAAGAATTTAAAGTTTTAGTGGAGAATTAGAGAGAGAATAAAAATAAAGGTCTTAAGGACCAAGAATGGTTGAGAGTTCTCTAGGAAGTAATTTGAAGAGTTCTGTAAAAGGTGTGGTATACCATGGAAGAAATATACCCAATACTCTTCAATAGAATGGAGTTGTAGAAAGGATAAAAAATATTTTGATGGAGAAGGAAAGGAGCATGGTCAATGGTGGTGGTGCTAGGTTAAAATGAGAATTCTTAGAAGTGGAAGTGGAGACTGCATGTTAATTGATAAATAGATCGCCCTCATCAACATTGGGTGATAAGGCTCCACATGAGGTATGGACTAGTAATAAATCATCCCTCACACACATCAAGGTAATTTCTTGTGTGGCATATGTACATGTTCTAAAGGGAAATAGAGCTATTTTGAATATAAAATCAACATGGTGCATCATTATTGGTTACTAAGATGGTTTAAATGGTTATACACTTTGGAACACTGAAACAAGAAAAGTTGTGTTGGATTGAAATGTGTTTTTTAGAGAAGTGAAAGATGTTATCAAATAAGAAGTCCTAACAAGGGAGAATTAAGTACATACTATAGAGTTTTAACAAAAATGTGATAATTTAGTATCTTCATATCAAGAAGAACAACATAGTCTAAATTTGAGTAGATCATTCTAAGAAAGAAGATAGAGAGAAAGATCCACTTCACCTAATTTATGTTCCAATTTTCTTTTTTTATTACTGATGATGGTCCTAAAAATTTTAGGCAGGGAGTGTATTCAAATGATTAGAAACTCTAGAAAAGTTACATGGTTGAAAAAATGGAGGGCTTAGATAAGAAAGAGGATTGGGATATAGTAGAGTTTCCGTTAGAAGAGAAACGATTGGAAAAAAAGTAGTGTTCAAGAAGAAATTGAATGTACTAACTAATTTTTATTTTCAGGTTCAGGGGATTCAATTTGGTGATATTTTTTCTAATGTTTCAATGTTAGATTCCATTATATTTCTTTTATTTGTTATGAGGTAGGACATATGGGTATGAAGACAACGTTCCTACATGGGGATCTAGAAGAAGATATTTATATGATGCATTCGAAATTATTTGCAATGAAAGGTAAGAAAGAGTTGGTATGTAGGCTAAAAAAGTCCTTGTATGGGTTCAAGCCCTCACCAAGTATGTTATATAAAAAATTTGCTACATATATATAGGGAGTTGGATTTAGGACAAGAAAATTAGACAATTATATGTATTTTCAGTTATTTTGTGATTGTCTTATTTCTTTTCTCTTGTATGCAGATGATACATTTTTAATTCAAAATGAAAGGAAAATCATTAAGGAAGTGAAAAACAAGTTGTATTTTAAATTTTACATGAAAGATATTGATGCCACAAACTTCGTTTTGGGCATGGAAATTAAAAGATATTGGGAACGAAATAAACTTTGGATAAGTCAGAGGAAGTATGTTAAGACAAAATTGTATAGATTTAATATGCAAGAAAGTAGAACAGTTAAAGTCCCTATTCAAGTAGGTATATAGTTATCAAGAGTTTATTTATTTCAATTTTGATGCATGCAATGTTCTATACTAGAATAGGCATCGGACATGTAGTGGGAGTATTGAGAAATTAGATGTCAAAACCGAGGAGGGAGCATCAAAAAATAGTATAAGGTTGCGAATTGGATAAGGTCAGGAATGGTTTGAAAATTTCCTCCAATGACGTGGACACCTTAAGTGCACAGGTAGTGGTCATAATGACTTGATTTAGTAAATTTTGTGCACTCTTGATCCTAGTCCAAAGGTGAAACTTTCCCTATATGTTTTATATTATTCACTTCGGAGTTGAGTGAGGGTTGATGAAGTGATTATGTGAGAGAAAAGGTTGTATAAAAGTATAAGTATATTTCATACCTTGTGGAGTGTATAGACATACTTTTGTATGAGTGTTAATGGAAATAAATTTAGGAGTTCTAATTGCTAAAGCATAATATTGATGTATAATTTCATATTGTAGATCAAAGATGCAAAGGGTTGTGGCAAAGTTTGTCGGTAGAGATTGAGAGCTTAGTATATATCCAAGTTTGTGAATCTCACATTTTTTTTGTAGGTGTTGCTGGTTCATTTGGAATATAGATGTTGTGTTTACATTTTAGAGTGAGGGTTTGATGTTATGGATGAGTGTGAGATTTATTTTAGTTGCTAGTTATTTATGTTATTCATATTTGATGCATGCATTATGGACACTATTTACTTGTGTGGAGAGCATATTTTTGTGGTGTTTTATTTGTGTTCACGGAGTCTTGTTTCCAATATTTGAATTGTAGAGGTGAATTAGAGTTGAGGGGAGAGTCTTGGGATTGAGTGTGAAAATATATGAAATGAGGTCTGCAAAAAGTAAGGGAGAATTGAATGGATGAGAGTAGAGAAGTTATTCTATAGTATTGGAAAAAGGATTCGTTTATCCATCCAATGTTAGTTAGATAGTTCAATAAGAGTTGGGTTAGGATCATTGATCAAGGTGGCTTTCAGCAGATTGTTTTCCATAGATTCATGTGACAACATAGTCTTCTGAGTTGACTATTAGAATCGAGTTTCCTCACCATTAGATGGTGAAGAGAGAGAGAGATAGAGATTTAGGAGAGAAATGGAGAGATAGGAAGGAAGAGGGAGGATGTGAGAGAGTGGATAGAGGCAAGGAAACAAAGATGTAGTTCGAGGGGAGAGAGAGGGAAGAATATGTATTTCACTAGATGAATTGATTTCAGTGTAGATGGAGATTTCCAATCCATTTTGATTGCTTTCAATAGATGCATTGATTTTAGTGCATATGTTTATTTCTAATTATATTTAATTTCTTGCACTATATGCATTGAGTTAAATGTAGATGATTGCTAATTCTATATGATTTCTTGCACTAAATGCATTGATTTCAGTGTAGACGATGATTTTTTATCCTATTTTATTTCTTGCAATGGATGCATTAATTTCAGTGTAGATGTTGATTTCTAATTATATTTGGCTACTTCCAGTAGATGCAATGATTTCAATGCAGATGATTTCTATTCGTATTTGATTTCTTGCACTGAATCCATCGATTTCAATGTAGATGGCGATTTCTAATCCTATTTAATTTCTTGCACTAGATGCATTAATTTCAGTGATGTTGGTTTCTAATATTATTTTCTTACTTTCACTAGATACATTGATTTCAGTGTAGATGTTGATTTCTAATCCTATTTGATTACCTATATGAGATGCACCCATTTCAATGAAGATGTTGTTTTCTAATCCTATTTGATCATCTGCATTAGATACATTGATTGTAGTGTAGATGTTGATTTCTGATTTGATGTAATTGGATGTACATTGTTGGTACATTAATTTTAAAGTTATTGGATTAACATTGTGCTTTAATTTCACTGTAAGCAGGAAAAATTATTGAAAATGTACATGTATTTTTGTGTTTCATTAATTCAACATATTAATATCGAAGAGCAAGATAGACAATGTATGAATTTTAGTACAATATTTCTAGCTAAATATTTAAATGATTTATGATTCCAACTTTCCTTTTCATACAATCTATATGAAAATATGACAAAAAGAACAAAGGTGATAATAAGAATAGTAGAAGAAAATAATTTGAGATTGATTACAATGAATACTATTTGTAATTGAGTGCATTCTTATTATTCACATTTTCTACCATTCAACAATATTACACTGTCACTTTGCATTCAAAATTTTTATTTCATGATTTTTCATCATTAAAGTTATTAACAATAGTTATCTCAACAAATTAAGGTAACTAAGCAAATTTTTAAATTAAATTTACCAGTTAAATATGAGACATATTTAGCATATATAAAATTAGTATAATTATATTAGATGTATTTACATATTATTCATAAAATTAATCATATGTTTCATATATTCTCCCTCTCTTCACACGAATGAAACCAGCCTAGATCCATCTAACTCTAGATCTCTCATACGTCAAGAGGGATCAAATCTCTCGAGGTGAAAACCTTTCATCAAGTTTTGCACTCAAAAAAAGGGTTTTCACCTCTAGATATTTGATCCCTCTCGACGCATGATAGATCCAGAGTTATATGGATCTAGGTTGGTTATCATGAAAACCAGATATGTGTAAAATATTAATGTCATAAATTAATTTTTCGTGGAAACCGGTGGATAGAGTCACTAATTATTCTTCCTCTCAGATTTAGTAACTAATTTGCTTGGAAGGAGACAAGGTTAGCATGTCATTCTAACCTTATCGAATGTTATGTGAAGATATTTTGTATCGATTCCAGTTGTTAAATTTCTCCTTCAATTCTTGTCATTTGAATCCATATCTTAATTGAAATTTGTCCTCATCAAACTTCTCCATCACAAAATTGTAGTACACTTGCCTTACATTATTATTGATATATTTTAAATTGCTACTACCTTGGCTATACAATTTGGATAACAACATTGAAGGCTTTTACTTTGTAATACAAATACAGAACAATTTGCATTGACTGAATAGATTCCTCTTGATATTCTTAGAACCTGATATATCTGAAAAAATACTAGATCGAAGAAAATAACTTAAATATGGGACCAAGGATTACTTAATGAAAAAGGAATCTGAAGCATTAGTAGTTTAGGGTTTGAGTCATTCAAGGTTGTGATCCAAACTCCATCCCAAGTTGTTAGTTAACTTGGAATCGTTACCTAACTTGGAATTAATTGTTGCAAACTTATAGAGGAAGTGTGAGGATCCTGAATTTTAACAAACCCAAATGATTATAGTGATTAGGAAAGAACGCAAAGGCTCAGATCTGAGGCAAGCTAGGGAATTTGGATTTTATAGTATCAAGATGCTTACAAATTGAATTATTGTTGTATTTTTATTTTTTTAGGCTATGTTTAGATGACATTGATTGCACTAGTTTTTGGAACTATTGGATTACACCATGGAAATTTTCTTCATACTTGGAAGACAATAATTTTTATTGAGGATACTATTATTTGTATCGAGTTATTATGTTTGTATTCAAATAATTTAGAAGACATAGTTACTGAAACGAAAACAACAACTTGTACATAAATTTCCCAAACATACTACCTACATGGCTATACCCTCATGAAAAAAATAAAAGAGATCGATCTCTTAAACTTGAGGGAAAGAGAGCATAGCATAAAGAAGGCATAATGACACCACATTTCTTTGTTACATTGTTTCAAACAAATTGCAGGTCATGACTATTCTTTTGCAATTGGCATACATGAGTATGAACTTGGGCACAACAGTTGTTTGTTGTGTCTCAATAGAGCTTGGTAGTTTCTTGGACATCCTTCATGGTGGCCAGATGGTGATATTTACTTGCTTCGAGAATTCCTACTGGTAGGAGTGTCAAAAACCTTGGAGGAGGGCATCAAAACCTAGATGAAATATTATACCTTTTCTATTGCTGATTTATACCTTGTTCCATAACAACCCTAAGGCCAAAAATTATCATGATTAACATCCAAAAAACTCTAGTAAAGAAAAATTGAAACTTATGTTTTGCATCTAAAGTAAAATAGTCAGAAAATTTTACATGCTCACTTATGTGTTTTATTCATTCAGTTCAAGAGAGAGCAATGAATTAGTTCTTTGGTATTCCCTGTAAGAGATTTCATTTTTGAATTAATGATAAAACATTAGTAATTTTGGGTAGTCTATTTAGTGATTTTCTCTTATATATTTTCTTCAGTATGTGTTTGTAAATTATAGCATAATTAGAGCTAAAGTTTGAGTGGCCTTTAATATTCATCTATCTAGTGTTTTTTAAGAATTATTTTCGCGTAGGAATGTACTTAACATGTTTTAGAAAATTTAACATGGTATCAAGGTGAAATTCTCAAAATCTTCCAAATCTTGGGTCTGGAGAGGCAAGTTTTCTAGAGTAGAGAGTTGTCTAAAGTTTTTAATGTGAAATATGTCCAATTTTCAGTGATTGGAGTAAAAGTTTTCTAGTGATCAAGACATGGAACTACGAATGGTTGAGCGTTGTGAAACCTTATTTTTGGTCTAGTTATTGTAGATTGTAGCTATTTTGAAGAAATTGTAGAAATGATAAACTCCCAAGATGAAAAAGAGTCACTTGTTAGAGGGATATTCCAAGTTTGTGACGTGGAAGTTGAGATTGTAAGACCACCTATAAATAGAAAAATTATGGTACTTTTTATAGAATGTGGATGCACAACCTATATATCCCAAAAATACAGTAGAACAAAAAAAACAAGAGGTAAATGTAAAGTGAATCCTGCTGGATTTAGTGAAGGGTCCCTTCATCCATCATATCACCAACAAAAACACTGCAAACATGGGATGAGGAGAATTTTGGCACTTGAAGGAGGAAATCAAGTCCTAGTTGCCATGTGCAAGCTTGGATTGCAATTAAAATGATAGGAGATGGCTCATCGATGCTTGGGGATTCCACATAATTCTTGTAGGGGTGGCTAACCCACTCGATTTCATTTCTTAGGAGAATCAATAGAGTCCGTCGAGGCTTGTGATGGAATGATGTGGAATTACCTTTCATAGCTACATCATCTTGGATCCATTACTATGCACTAATCACCTAGGGGCATGAAATTTACTTTTGATTACAACATCTAACTTATGTTGGGCTAGAAGTGCTCATTGTAGTTTGCTGGTAAGGGCTAAGGTCCACATTGTATTGTTGGATTCCCTTACCTTTTCATATGAATAGAGGAAAGAGAGAGTAATTGCATTCATATATGTTAAATCACTCGCTTTTATTCACTCTTATGACAATTCTTCATATGTGGTTCATCACTCTCTCTTGAGTTGCTAGAATTTCTTGGTCGTCTTAGAGAATATTGGAAGTCTAGAGTTAGGGTTTATCCCTTGGAGATTGGATATTAGGGTTTTATGATTAAAACTTAGGGTGGAATTGTGAAGAATAAAAGGAGGAAAGGGAATATATTTCCTTGGAGGATTTTTTGGAGTGATTCTTGCATATTGGGAATTCTTAGTTTCCATGGTTTCTTTGATTTCCCCTATCTAAGTTTTAAAGCGTTAGGAGTATTTGTGCTAACCTTGAGAGAAGTTTATGGTATGTACACATACTACATCTTGAGAATATTAATGAAGTTTCTAGTATTTCAAAACTCGTGCAATTTAGTGTTGCATAGGTTTTAATACACTACATCTTTCAAAAAGTCAACCAGAGTTCCCAACATTGCATTAATCTACACAGTTGGGGGATGTCTTACATGTCCTACCATAAATGTATGAGCTCTTTTTTCAATTTAATATAGTTGCATGCTAGTGGTTTTGTCAACCCATCTCTTTTATCATTTTTTTGACCCTTGCAACATTACCCCAGTCACTTACCTGCACATGATTTTTTGAGAACATTGCATGATTTCGAGAATTATTTGGCTTTATTTAAAAAACATTTGTTCAACATGTTCTTGTAGTAAAAAATTTCTATGAACAATAAGAAAATCCCCCCACATGACAACATTAGGTTCTAATTGCACATTCTTAATAAATTTGAACACTTCTTCTACATCTCTAACATGTCCACGCATGTCAACTTAGTATGAATAGTGTTCAACATTGGGCTCAATGCATAGAATCAAAGTACTGCTATCCCTCATCCACCCTGCCTGCATGAATATATAAGGAAATAATTCTTGTGAGAGTTACGCATTCTGGCATTATCAACGTCTCTTGTTGCTACTGCTACAATTGGGAAAATAAAACAAGGGTATATTCACTATTCCCATTTGTTTCATATCCCATATTCATGAAATTCTATGATATCAGTTTTATTTTAGGCATTCTCTGAAACAATCATTATCTATATTCTCACTTTTTGTATACATGTCTATGAGTGCAGTACCTAGTACCACATCTAATTCAAGGCTTCCACTTCTTGAGATTTTGTAGCCATGGATAACCTTACCTTGCTGCAGTGAAGTTAATGCACATACTAGGATAACACCAATTACACTAATTTTTTTGGGGTTTGGCACAAATGTTTCCTATTTCCCTTGTATTCTCTTATGTTAGTTAGTTATAACATGATTAGTTGTTTGGTCAGATATGTTACCAAAGTGTATATGTTTACTTTTATATTCCTTGCATTTAAAATCATCTGCAATCAGAGTCAAGGAGAGTGTTTCTCTTCAATATCAAAATGGTCTATTTTTTTTTAGTTGGAAAACAATAATTTGAATGGTTTTAAGTCATATACTAGCCCCAATGGCAAGAACTTATCCTGGTACAAAATAACACTCCACTTAACCAGTGGAATCAAACCTATCACCACAAGAGAATAAATATTTTTAACTCTTTTAGACCCACGCAATATTATGCATGCATGTCTTCCACAATATTTTTCTTCCCCATTGTGCCTCACAAAGGATTAATTGAAATTAACTTTATGTTTACTTATATTTTATGTCTTGAGATGTTAGTGTCATACTTATTAGCAAACTCAAAGATCCCCATCCTATGAAAAATTGAAAGATCCATATCCTCACAACTAGGTATGATCCCTTCAATCGATCCTCGTATTATTTCAAATTTAAAGGACCATATCACTGCCACTAAAAAATATCTTTCAGTGGAGAAGCTACAGGTGGGGTATCTATTCAACCAGATTTACCTACGATTTGTACTTGGTATGTAGTCCACCAAATTTAACTAGGATTTTCATTGTGTAGGGTTTATATCTCTGTGTGTGGCACTAATTGATTGAAGTTCAAATATTGGTTGTTTTCAAAAATATTTCCATCATATCTGAAATACAAAGATCCTTGTGATTGAGGAGTAGTAAGTTCACCTAGATTTGCACTTGGCCCATCATGCATACTCTTTGAATTTATCTCTTAAATACTTCAATATTTTTCATGTTGCACCTCATTTTTACCATTTAGTTGGCACATTGATATATCTTCCACCACCTCCCTTAAAAGGGTTGTTTTCCCTGAACATTAGTTTTACTATATTTTTCATATTGATAGTGAGCTATTCACCATAAATAGTGCATAACCCAAGTATTTCTTTGTAACCCTATAGGAGGGAATCTTTTACATGTTGATATATATGATGGCTTATGAACAATTAACATGACCAACCTTGTCCGTATAAATTTTTGTATAAGATATATCATTTGGATAAAAAATTTATAACATGCTTTGGTCCCATATTTAATGGACAAGGCTTCTTGTACAAAATTGATTAGGAAAAGGTTGTTCATGTAAATTATTCATAAGTCATCATATATAGCTACATGGAAAAGAATCCCTCTCATAGGGTTACAAATAAATACTTGGGTCATGCAATATTTATGGGAAATAACTCACTATCAATATGAAAACTCTAGTAAAATTGATGTTGGGGAAAACAACCCTTTCAAGAGAGGTGGTGGAAGATAAATCAATATGCCAACTATATGGTAAAAATGAGGTGCAACATGGAAGATATTAAGGTATTTAAGAAAGAAATTCAGAGAGTGTGCATGTTGGGCCAAGTAAATGCCCAAATCGACATGATAACAAGTAGGATGATATTAAATAGAAATGATAACGACTACGACCTTGGTTAGCTAGTAAAACATGAATGCCTCAAAACTACCAAAGGTTACAATCTTCAAAACATATGTTTTCCAAGTCATGGACCATCTCAATTGATCATAGACTGGGCCAAGTGCAAATCTGGGTGAACTTACTGATTCTCAATCACACAGATCTTTTGATTTGAGATAGGATGGAAATCTTTGTGAAAACAACCAATGTTTGATGTTCAATCAGTTGGCCCTAGATACAGAGATATAAATCCTAAAAAATGAAAACCCCAGTTAAATTTGGAAGAACACATACCAAGTTCAAATCCTAGGCAAATTTGGATGAATAGATACCCTAGCTGTAGCTTCTTGGCTGCAGATATTTATAGGTGGCACTGATCTGGTCCTTTCAATTTGAAATAAGATGAGGATTGGTTGACAAGATCTCACCTAGTTGTGAGGATATGGATCTTTCGATTTTTCATAGCATGGGGATATTTGAGTTTGCTAATAAGTATGATACTAACATCCCAAGCCATAAAATATAACTAAACATCAACTTAATTTCAACTAAGCCATTGTGAGGCACAATGAAGAAGGAAAATATTGCAGAATAGATTCAAGCATAATCTTGGGTGGTTTTAAAAGAGTTAAAAATATATTCTCTCATGGTGATAGGTTTGAATCCACTGGGTAAGTGGAGTGTTATTTGGACCCAGGAGGAATTCTCGCCATTTGGGCTAGTATATGACTTAAAACCATTCAAAGTATTGCTTTCCAGCTCAATAAAAAATATAGACCATTATGAGATTGGAGAGAAACACTCTCCTTGATTCTGATTGCAAGTGCTTTTAAATGCAA
This sequence comes from Pinus albicaulis, assembly GCA_034641835.2. Classification (NCBI taxonomy): domain Eukaryota; kingdom Viridiplantae; phylum Streptophyta; class Pinopsida; order Pinales; family Pinaceae; genus Pinus; species Pinus albicaulis. The sequence continues at coordinate 220,114,734 of CM076571.1, read as the reverse complement.
TCAATAAAAAATTCAACATATACACTTTGGTAACACATGCGACCAAAAAAATAATCATGTTATAACTAATTAACAGAAGAGAATACAAGGGAAATAAGAAACATTTGTCCCAAACCCCAACTCAATTACCATAATTGATGTTATCCTAGTATGTGCATAACTACACTACAACAATGTAAGGTTATCCATGGCTACGTCATTTAAATAAGTGGAAGACATGATTTAGATGTGCTACTAGGTACAACAGTCATAGACATGTATACAATAAGTGAGAGTATAGATCTTGATTGTTTCAGAGAATGCCTAAAATAAATGTGATATCATAGAATTTCATGAATATGGGATATGTAACACATGGGAAAAATGAAGATACCCTTGTGTTTTTTTCCCAAGTGTAGCAAAGTAGGAAGAGATGTGAATCATGCCAGAACACATAACACTAACTATAATTTTTTCCTTAGATAGTCATGTAGGCAGGGTGGATAAGGGATAGAAGTACTTTGATCCTATGTGTTGAGCCCAATGTTTAACACTATGCATACCAAGTTGACATGCTTGGACATTATAGACATGCAGAGGAAGCATTCAAATTTATTAAGAAAGTGCCATTAGAACCTAATGTTGTCATGTGGGGGCCTTTGCTTGCTATTTATAGAAATTGTGTACTTGGAGAACATGTTCAAGAATAAATTTTTGAAATAAAGCCATAGAATTCTCGAAATCATGCAATTTTCTCAAAAATTCATGCACAGGAAAGTAAGTGGGGTTATGTTACAAGGATCAAAACAAAGATAAAAGAGACGGGTTGAGAAAACCATTGGCATGCTGTTGTATTAAATTGAAAATAAAGTTCATACATTTGTGGTAGGACATAAATTACATCGCCCAAACGAGTAGATTAACACAATGTTGGGAACTCTGGTTGAGTTTCTGAGAGATGTAGGGTATTCACATCTATGGAGTTAATACACACAGTCGACCGAATATGCTTGGGCAGTACAACACATTGAACAAGAATTTGATAAAAGCACTTGCAATGTAAATTTTGAAGCATTCACCTACACTATAAAATTGGAGAGCACCCGCACCATAAAACCGCACCGTAAAATTTGAAGCTTTTTGTGCTCTGTGAAATTTACACATGCACTTTTCAGGTCATCAAATTCACTACCCATCTCACCCACTACCTAAGCTCCTAGTGTCTGCCACCTACCTCATTAGATGGATGGATGGATGGGGAATGACCTTAAATGCCCCTGCATGTTAATTCATATTAATAAAACAAATATTGATTAACCCCAGTGGATGAATCTCTATGCTCTCATTTGATGCCTAAGTAATCCTCCAAGTCCCTTCTTTGAATGGCTCACCAATTTTTAATTTATACATCCCAAGTTCAACCTGAAGGGATGCTTTCTCTTCTTGATCAACTTACAGCTTCTATTCATTCCCACCCACACCCCCAAAGTGGCAGTATGGCAGATAAACAGTCATTGAACTATTGGAATTTCTGATAATTCCTTAACAATGGAGGAAACAAGAATTCCTCTGCGTAACACAGAGAGAAAAACAAAAAAAAAATGCATACATATGGAGAAAAATCTATATTTCATTAAAAACATTGAACTGTTACAAAAAAAATAATTTTTTTTCTTCAGAACTGATGTTCTGGATTTACAAAAAAAAAATTTCTCCTCTGTTGTCTTTCTAGGACACACATTCTTCACTGCCTCACAGTCTCGGCATCCACTACATTACACAACACACTATAGTATATATATATTGTAAACATATATGTTTGCAATAAATATAAAATAAACCTAAGTTTTAACTTTATATAAAAAAATTAGATTGTGGTGGGTTAAAACCATATAATAAAAACAAACATTACAAATATGAATAGTGATACGCATTCGCATCGAATAGAGAATTTGATAACATCAACACAAATTCATGCAATACAAAAAGTGAGATGTTATGCGATGGTTTATCACATCGTTTAATATGCCCACTGACAGGGAAAAAAAAGTTTGCGACGATGCGTAGTTGGTCGAGGGTTTGTGAGATGGATGTGTTGGGACAACATTATCGCGCAATAGCAAAGGACTACTGATGTAGATAAGAAAACTTGTGATAGGTGTTTCATTGGTTGTGGGAGGCTTTACATGGCATGGTGGGGGCCAATATATCATGCGAATTGAAGGAAGGGATGACGTAGACTTCCAAGGCCTACGATAAGTGCCCATTGGTCACAGTTGGTGGTGACATGGACTGGAAGGGTCCACAAAAATGACATGGGATAGTTTAAATTCGAAAATGGTGTGATAATTAAAATGATTAGTGTGAGGGCTTTTATGGCGTGGAGGTAACGTGGGTCAAACCATGATTTTCAAAAATAAGGAAAGGGCTACGGTCAAATAATAATTTGGCTATATGCATGGATTTTAAAACCCACAAATTCAACGCACGGTTACGTGCCAAACCAAAACAAGAAATTGTTGTTACTCCTGTCCTTCAGTTTTAAATCAAAATTGAAGTTTTGTCCTGTAGTTCAGATTTGTAGTTGGGAGTAAATTCCAACCCTAACCCTTAATCACAACTGTTGTTATCATGCATTTCCAGACATTCCCTGAGGTAATTAAAACTTTTCTACCCCAATGGTTTTGTCCAAATATCAGCAAACTACTCTTCTGTTCTGCAATGCTTTAGAACAACTTCTCCATTATTCAAAAATTCTCTGATACAATGATACTTTGAATCAATGTGTTTTGTTCTTTTATGAAACATTCAATTCTTTGATAATGCTATAGCTGAGCTATTATCACAATAAGTTGTTGTACCTTTTACCTGTTCATGGCACAAAAATTTCAACATTATTCTCATCCTTACTGCTTGACATGATGCTATTGTACCTGCCACATTCTCTTCCTCTACTGTTGATAAAGCTACAATTGGTTGTTTCTTAGAATCCCATGATATGGGTCCTAATCTCATATGAAAAACATATCCAAAAGTGATATTTTTTTCATCTATACTTCCAGCCCAATCACTGTCAGTATATCCAATTAATTCAAAATTTTCTGAAGAGGTGTATACAATACCATACCTCTTTGTTACTTTCAAATGCCTTATAATTATTTCTTTTGCTTGCCAATGTGCCTCCTTTGGCCTTTCCATAAATCTGGAAATTTAATTTATAGCATGCATAATATCCAGCCTAGTTGAAGTCAAATATATAAGGCTGCCAACTATGCTCTTATACAAATTTGGATCAAAATCCTTGTTGTTTTCTTCTTTTCTTAACTTCAATCCCATCACTATAGGAGTAACTACTGCCTTGCAATATTGCATGTTAAATCTCTCCAAAACTTCTTTTACATATTTATCTTCAGAAATAAAATTTTTATTTTCATTTTTCTCTACTTCTATTCCTAAGAAATATCTCAGCACTCTTATATCTATCATCTCAAATTCTTCTTTCATGATTATCTTAAAATTTTCAGTGAGTTAAGCAACATTACTTGTGAATATTACATCATCAACATATAAAACAACAATCAACATCTTAAAATATTTTTCTTTGATGTATAATGTGGGTTCTCCTTCACATTTCTTAAACCCATTTTCCAGTAGATAGGCATCTATCCTAATGTTCCATGCTCTTGGTTCTTGTTTCATCCCATACAAAAATTTCTTCAATTTTCATACCTTGCGCTATTGGCCTTCTTTTTCATAGCCCATAGGTTTTTCAACATAAACCTCTTCCATCAATAATCCATTTAGGAATGTTGATTTCACATCCATTTGGTAAAATTTCCACTTATGTTGTGCTGTTATGGACAACACTTCTCTTAATGTTTCCATTCTTGCAACTCGTGTAAAATTTTCCTCATAATCTCTTCCTTGCTACTGCTTGTAGCCTTTGACAACAAGTCTGGCCTTCTGCCTTTCAATCCTACCTTCAGCATTGCTTTTGGTTCTATAAACCCATTTCACTCCAATCACTTCCTTTCCTTTTAGGAGATCAAATAATTCCCATGTATTTTTCTTCTCTATTCCATTTATTTCTTCATCCATAGCATCTATCCATTTCTTATATTTTAATGCTTCTTAAAAATGAATAGGATCTTCTACATGACAATACAATGTAAATAAGGAGTTCATACCTTCATTATTTTCTTCTTTATCATATATTTCATTTAGACTTCTGAATCTGGTTCTTCCTTCACTTGTTGAAATTGTGCTTGTAGAAGCACTCAAATATGCTACTTTTGATGTGCTCGGAGAAGCACTGTCATCACTTATCAAGGGTGTTCTCATACCAACTTGTGGTGTTCCTTGTTTTCCTTGTGTTGGTGGAGGTGGTGCTCCTAATGAGGGATGTATTTTATCCATTTCTTCCTCATCATCTTATTGAGAAAAACAAGTTTTTACATTCACTGTTTTCTCAATGCTTCCATCCCAAGCTTCTTCCTCAATAAATTGCACATCTCCTCTTACAATAAAATATTTTGTAGATGTGTTGTAAAATATGTATGCCTTTGATTCATCACTGTATCCAACAAATATGAACTTCTCCCCCTTACTGTCCAACTTCTTCCTTAGTTGATTTGGGATATGCGCATAAGCCACACATCCAAATACTCTCATGTGGGTCACAAATTGTTTTATGCCACTCCATGCTTCTTCTGGAACTCTGTCCATAATAATCTTTCTTGGGAATCTATTCAAAACATATCATGCACAATGTACAACTTCAGCCCAATATTCATTTGGCAAATGTTTTGCCTTCAACATGGTTCTTACCATATCCATGATGGTTTTATTCTTCCTTTCAGCAACTCCATTTTTCTATGGTGTATACCTTGCTATAAATTTCATATGAATTCCATTTTCTCTGCAAAAACGCTGGAAATATTTGGAGATATATTATCCTCCTCTGTCAGTTCTTAAAAATTTTATGTGTTGTGAACTTTGATTCTTGAAAAGAGCTTTAAAGTGTAAGAAATTCTCAAGCACACCACTCTTCAACTTCAAGAAATATACCCATGTTTTTCTTATGTAATCATGAATAAAGGTTAGCATATAGTGGCTTCTACTAATGGTGGGGTTCGCATTGGTCCACATAAATTATATTGGACTATTTTAAGGGTGCTTTTGCCCTTATGCCTTTCCCCGATGGAAAGATTTCTATATGTTTTTTTCCCTAGATGAAACCTTCACAAAGGCTATCTGGTTTATCAATGAATGGGAATCCCTTTACCATTCCTTTTTTATGCAACAAATTTATGCCTCCAAAGTTGAGATGTCCAAATCTAAAATGCCATAACTAGTTTTCATCATTTTCTTCCTTTTGGAATGTTTCTTGTGTCACTGCTACCGTTGTAGCTCCTTTCTTCAAATATGCTCTCATCATGAGAGGAAATATTATGTTTCTTGTCATCTTTGCTTCTGAAATCCTCTGTTTTCTTGGTGGTATGTCCATGATGGTACATACATCATCCTCAAAGAATACATTGTAGCCTTTCTGAATGAGCTATACAATGCTCAAAAGGTTACACTTCATACCAGGTACATAGTATACATTTGATATGGATCCCCTTTTTCCTGTCCTTGTCAAAACACTTACTCTGCCTTTCACTATGACAGAGACTTTAATATCTGTCCCCAATTTTACTTGAGACTTCACATTTTCATCCAACATGGAAAACATAGAAATGTTTCCAGTCATATGGTTGCTACATCTTGCATCTAGAAACCATATATCTTCATTTTTTTTTCTTTAGCCATATTACATGCTAAAAATAAATTCTCTTGACTGAGAGTCTCTTTAGTAAATTTAGCACCGGGTCTATTACCCATGTGACTCTGTTTCTTTCTACATTCATTGGCATAGTGCCCATAATTGTTATAGTAATGACATTGGACTTGGGATTTGATGCAGGAGCATTCTCAAAAATTTATAAGACCCGTGAGTCTTATTTGACATTTACTAAGGGGAGTGGGTTCCCTTAATAAATTTATTTATCTTCCTAATTTTAGTTGAGTTTGAAGAAATTTAATTGTAATTTAATTAATGGAGAATATCTCGTGAGATATATAAATCTTAGGGATGAGTGAGAAATCCAAGGAGTAGTGAGGATTTGAGGGATTTCAAGTCTATTAGGAATTGGTTGATTGATTTGTGTAGAGGATCACAGATTGGAGTAATCTATAATTATGTAAATATCTTTATAAGAGTAAGCCTATATAGGTGAGAAGAAACAGAGGGGAACGAGAGTTAGAGAGATGATTGAATTAATTTGATTGTAAGCCTACAACATAGGCAAGAAGAAGATAAAAGGGCCATGTGAGGATACATCAGGCCAGATTCAGGTTGTATATAGCATTTATTTGTATCTGTACAATTAATGAAGAATTAAATGCAATGACTTGGTTTGTTTTTCTACGCACTGTATAATTTATGAATGAACAATTATGATGCCTATGTAATAATGCCTAATTGGATAAATTCTAATTAAATATTATTACGAGAATGAGATTTATTGGCTGGTAAATCTGGTTATCTCTAGTGGATAGTCAAAGTGCTAAAAAAAATTGGAGCTGATTGCAACATAGACAGGTTTGAGGATTTTTGAAGGTCCAAGCTAATCGTTGCTAATAAATTTCTGAGTGCTGAAGGAGGAACCGATTGAAAATTTGTTATCCTCATATGGAATCTTGTATGTTATTTGAATCACATTTTGAATCATTAAATGAACAATTGATATGGATTTTTTATTTACCTTAAGGAATTACGCTTTTAATCATCTAATTGAAAATTCAAATGTTAATGGGTTTTGGAACTTTAGAATTGTGAGTTGCAGAAAATTCTACAATGATTAATTTCAATTAAAGGCTAGTCAAACAGTGGGAAAATAATGTTGTTGAAGTTTCATGTCACTACACCGTGCACTTGAAGAAATTCAGATGAACTAGTTGTTCCACAAACTGGTTTGAGATTTGTTTCAAAGAATTTTCATTCAAATCAAAGACTATCAAAATTTTCACAGCATTCATAGCTATGGTAGATATACGAATTTGGAGATGCCGAGGTAATAAGGTGAATGTATAAAGGATTGAAAAAAAAAATCAAAAGCGCAGTAAAATTGTAATGGCACATTACGATTTTAATGCCCAACCGAAAGAAATTTTGTGTCAATAGTATAAGAAAAACCATGAAATGGTTTTGCAAACCAAACATTGGTTTTTGCATAGCTCAGAAGGAGGTAACTGGTAATAAATTGAAGAGTGTGATAGTGTTAGAACAATGACACGTATCACATTTAAAATTACCTATTTTGCATGATAAGAAACCGTTAAATATCATGTAGGTTGAGATGCAATATTCATTAGATTGATGGTTGGGTTGATTGTTGGTGAAAAGTGAATGGGAAAATAGTTGTGGGGCCAGATATAATTATGGACTGTGTGCAATTTAAATCAAATTCATGAGTATAGTTTAAGGGATTAAATTAAGCAAACCTCTATTTTGGGAACTGTATTATGTATAAAGAGAAATTAGGTCTATTGAAGGAGTTTTTAAATGAGTTTTGACTGTGTATCTTAAACAAACTTTCTCATTGCTAGAGATTTATCCTCTGTCTCTAAAAGACTTCCTTTTACAGTTCTTTGGACTGTAATCTTTTCAAAAAAATAGTAACTATGTTTTTGTAAATATTTGAATTTTTGAACCTTCACTCTGCTGGAGAAATGCTTCAATAGTGTTCTTCCTTTCCTACAGCTTCTTCAGCAAATGCTGAGAGCCTGGACTTGCTTTGATACCATGTTGGAATTTCTGATCATTCCTTAACAACAAAGGAAACAAGAATTCCTCTTCGTAACATAGAGAGAACAATCGAAACAAATGAATATAGATGGAGCAAACTCTATATTTCATTAAAAACATTGAAATGTAACAAAAAACATCTTTTCTTTCTTCAGAAATGCTCTTCTCGACTTACAAAAAAAAGCACTACTCCTCTGTTATATTTCTAGGACACATAGTCTTCTCTGCCTAACACTCTCAGCATCCACTGCATTAAACAAAACACTATAGTCTATATATATTTTAAACATATATGTTTACGATATATATAAAATAGACCTAAGTTTTAACTTTATAAAAAACATTTACATTGCGGTGGGTTAAAACCATATAATAAAAATAAACATTACAAATATGCGTAGTGATACTGATACACAAGCACAAATTAATGTGATAAATAAATATTAGATGTTATGTGATGGTTTATCACATCGTTTAATGTGCCCGTTGATTGGGCATCAAAATTTTGCGACGATGCACAATTGGTCGAGGGTTTGTGAGCTGGCGGTGGTGGGATAGCACTATCATGCTATAACGAAGGACCGTCGATGTAGATGGGAGAAATTGTGACAGGCGTTTTATTAGATATGGGAGGTTTGACATGGCATGGTGGGTGCCAGTATATTGCGCGGATTCGAAGGAATGACGTAAACTTCCACAGCTTGCAATAAGCGCCCATTGGTCACAGTTACTGCTGACATGGGCTGGTAGGGTCCACATAAATGACATGGGATGGTTTAAATTCAAAAATGGCATGATAATTAAAATGGTTGGTGTGAGGGCTTTTATGGTGCGGAGGTAACGTGGGTCAAACCACGATTTTCAAAAATAAAAAAAGGGCTATGGTCAAATAATAAATTTGGCTATATGTAAGGATTTTAAAACCCAGAAATTCAATGCACAGTTGAGTGCAAAAACAAAATAAGAAATTGTTGCTCCTCATGTCCTTTAGTTTCAAATTAAAATTGAAGTTTTGTCCTGCTATTCAGATTTGCAATTGGGAGTAAATTCCAACATGAACAATGTGGACATACACTAACCTTGGGCTATCATGAGCATGAAGGGGTTACTTATGGTAATTTGTACCCTTGATTTCCAGGAATGGTAGAGGTTCTAGGCAGCGATTGCAACCAAATATGACCAACAACCAAATCGAGGAGTGATTGAAACCAAATTCAACTTGCAAATAGGAAATCCAAGGCGATTGGAACCAAATTTAACATGCAATTAGGAAATCAAAGTAAATGTCATTCGAATCCAACCCCCAACCCAATAAATCGGGTGAAGGAAAGCGAATCCAATCTCCAAAGGAGAATAATCGAGCCTTACAATTGTTTATGGGCCTTATTTATTTGGGATTAAATGTAATAATTAATTATTTTTTAAATAATTTTGGGGCTAGCTATAGAAAAAGAGTTTTATATCAAAAATTCGCACCTGTAAAATATAAAACCCCTTAAATTTCATCTTTGGGCTAAAATTCGCTCCTAAAATTTTCTTTGATCATCATACCATAATTCATAAACAAACAATAAAAAAATATAATGATTGAGTAGTGGAGGGGATGTTACACTTTTCCTTCACAAAAGCTCTAATATCGTATTGATTTCCTAGTGAAATCAAGACTAGTACAATTTTTAAAAAGTCTTGAAAGAGACAATGTTAAACCTTAAAACACAATAAGATATACAAAATATAATATAAGAGAAAAACATGGGAAAATTTCTATATTCCTCCTACAATGAATCTTAAAATAACAATGCCACAAATTACCATAGTTAAGCTAAACCCAAGTATCAATTCTGAAACTAACCAATACTAATACTAATTAAGATAAGAAAAAATAAGAATGTAATAGAAAGGGATAGTACCCCAACAAAAACCTTTATTCAATTGAAGATAACAAGATTTAATAACATAATAGTAAACAAATAAAGTAGAATGATATAGGATACACTAGCTCTTACTAATTTGGATTGGTAGGCCCTTTCTAGTCCAAGTAGGCGAATTGTTAAGTCGTAATCACAGTAACAAAATGCACCAATAAACAATACGATTTTTTGTTAAGTCCAATATTCATACTTAGGTTGACCACGACAAAAGTTTACAAGGTTGGTCTTGGAATACAAGTGACCAAGCCTCAAATTCAAGCAATCAATAAAAAAGATTAAATATAAAGAATCCTAATATTTCTTCTTGAATAAAATCAACCTCTAATATTCTTATTAATCCAATAAAAAATATTAGGAAGCAAATATTTAAAAAATAATTTACCTTGAGCATGTTGTAAATGGAATGAAGTTCAATACATGAGTGTGGGAATGCTAGGGCTAAATGATAGTATTGTAATAAGGTTTTGGCAAAGCAAACAAAGACTTATTTGGCAAAAAAATAAAACAAAATAGAGTTTCAAAAAAGGCTATGCAAAAAGCTTTATAAATTCTTCAACCCATCATAATACTTCATTGAAATTATACATATTTCTTTGACATTCTATATCTAAACAATTTGCACATTTTTATGACTAAAAAATTATAATAAAATTATACATATTTCTTTGACATCTACATCTTAACAATTTTCACATCCTTATGACTAAAAGTTATAATAAAGACATTCATAATGAAGAACCAAATATAAAAACTATAACTTGACTTTGAATTGTGCCCAACTTCCTTTTTTTGCATTTCAAAATAAACCAAACAATTTTCTGTTCAAAATAAACCAACTTATTTTCTGCCATAGGTTCGTTGGGGTTTAGACAGGAAAAATTCACACATATACGATGACATAATGTAAGCATTACGTCAAATTTGGTATGCCCAAGATAATCAGAAATAATGCACATAAAGGAAGCTTAACAGTTCAAAGAACTATCACATTCATTCATTTACCAAACAAAATCCAAACATTCCACAATCTAAGCTGCTCACTAAAAGTTCATACTTCCTAATTTTCTGAATCGAGACTAATGCTTTTGAATTGAAAAAAAAAGAAACAATTTTTTTTTAATCTCTTCATGCGAGATCGTCCTTGTTGACACAAATATCCATCCATCGTTATCTGCAATAAAGAGATAATTCCTATGATCACCATTCCAATTAGTGAAATATAGAAAGAAAAATATATGAATGTCAAAATAAAACCAATCTATTAAACACGCTATAAAGTTTTGGCACACAATCCATTAGGAGAGCACCAAAGAAAATTAATTTAGGCATAGTGAATGTTGGAGAAGGGGCATTATGTTGGAATTTCTGAGAATTCCAGAACAACAATGGAGAGAATAATGCTCTCCTCTTAACACAAATAAATTAAACAAAAATTTTCTTGGAGACAGAGATGGCATGAAAATGCTTTCTATTTCATTAAACAAACTAAAAACTATTACAAAAGTCTTCCTCTGTTGAGGGATTACAAAATATGAAGTGACTGCTACAGACGCAGTGCTCTTAAAACAAATCTTTGTCTCTCAAAAACGCACACACAGTGCTCTGTTATGGTTCACTGAGTTTTCTTTCCCTACAGGCTTACACATAGTGACACAACACAACAATACAATCTTTCTATATATTAATACAATGGGCCTTTTACTTTTTTATATGGCGCAGCAGAAAATAAAACATAAAATGAATTACAAAGGAAATACATTGCCGAAACCTAAAAAATTAACATAAGCACGATGTAAAAGTGGGGACCACTTCACAATTAGCGATCGGCGATCGGCGGATCGGCTTGACAAACAAAAACACAATATGACAATTGCGATTTGCGATTTGTGATTGAGCGATGATGCGACAATCACAATCGGTGATCAAAAAAAAACTTGGCGGAATGAACCACTTGAACTTTGCGATTGTGATTGTGCGATGGCGCGACAATTGCATCGCAATTTTACAATCGGCGGATAACATATGAGATGGGCAGAGTACTTGTGACAAGCGATTGCGATTGCGATTGTGGTGGGACCACATTGCATCGCATCGCAAATATACAATATAACATACGCGGTGGATCACAATGCGACTTGCGATTGCGATTGTGATCGCATCACAGTCTTCCATATCAAAAAGGCATTGCAAGTTAAACTTGCAATTGCGATTAGCACTTAAGTGGTGGGGACCACTTGTCGTGACTTTTCAAAAATTAAAGAACTTCACCGTTTAAACAATTTTCTTCATTTCTGGTTGTTGAGGGCTTAAAAGCCCGAAAGGACTGTTTTTAAATAAACTCTGTTCTTCCGTAGTTTGAAACCATGAAAGTCTTCATCCTTGTGCAAACTTGGCTGCGGCCCATAAAAATTGATTTCATCCTTACGATTTTCCCATTCTTCTTTGAATGCGTAGTGTATTGCACACAAGCTCCTCTGCTGCCCCTGTACTCGTTTTTATTCCTACTCAAAGGCTAGAAGGTGAATTCAATATTTTCAACACTCCCCCTTAAAGTCAGCTACTGGGTTATCCATCATCCCCAAGCATTTCATTAAAAATTCAAAGGTCTTCTGCCCCAATGGCTTTGTTAAAATATATGCATATTGCTCCTCTGTTCTAAAATGATGTAAAACAATTTCTCCATTGTTCACCAATTCTTTGATGTAGTGATACTTGGCATCAATGTGTTTCGTTCTCTTTTGAAACACTAAATTCTTTGACAATGCAATAGTTGAGCTATTGTCACAATAAATTACTGTCCCTTTTACTTGTTCTTGGCATAAAATTCTTAACATTCTTCTCATCCAAATTGCTTGACATGCTACTGCTGTAGTTTCCAGATACTCTGCCTCTGTTGTAGATAATGCTACAATCAGCTGTTGCTTAGAAGCCCATGAAATAGCTCTTGAACCCATGTGAAAAACATAACTGGAAGTGCTCTTCCGATCATCTACACTTCCAGCCCAATCACTGTCAGTGTATCCAAATAACTCTGAATTTTCTGAAGCAGTATATAAAATACCAAATATTTTTGTACCTTTAACATACTTCAGAATTCTCTTCATTGCCCGCCAATGTGTTTCTTTTGGCTTCTCCATAAATCTGGAAATAAAACTAATAGCATGCATAATATTCGGCCTAGTTGCAGTCAAATACATGAGGCTGCCAACTATGCTTTTATACAAACTTGGATCAAAATCCTTGCTGCTGTCATTTTTACTCAACTTCAATCCCATTACTGTGGGAGTAATTGCAGCTTTGCACTCCTGCATATTAAATATTTCTAAAACTTGATTCACATAATTTGCTTGTGAGATAAAAATCCCTTTTTCATTTTTCACTACTTCTATTCCTAAGAAGTATCTCAACAAGCCCATGTTAGTCATTTCAAATTCCTCTTTCATGACTGTTTTAAATTTTCACTAAGATAATCATCATTACTAGTGAATATTAAATCATCAACATATAACACAACAATGAGCATTCGACCATCCTTTTCTTTGATGTACAATGTGGGTTCTCCATCACATTTCTCAAACCCATTTTCCAGTAGATAGGAGTCTATCCTACTGTACCATGCTCTTGGTGCTTGTTTCAGCCCATAAAGAGCTTTCTTCAATCTGTAGACTTTATGCTCTTGGCCTTTCTTCTCATAGCCCAGAGTTTGTTCCACATATAACTCTTCCATTAGAACTCCATTTAAAAATGTGGATTTTACATCCATCTGATATACTTTCCATTTTTTTTGTGCTGCTATTGACAGCACTTCTCTGACTGTCTCCATTCTTGCAACTGGTGCAAAGTTTCCTCATAGTCTCTTCCATGCCGCTGCTTATATCCCTTGACAAAAAGTCTGGCCTTGTGTCTTTCTATCTTTCCTTCAACATTACTCTTGGTATTATAAACCCATTTAACTCCAATGACTTATTTACCTTCTGGGAGATCAATCAACTCCCATGTTTTGTTCTTCTCTATGGCATTACTTTATTCATCCATAGCTTCTATCCATTTCCTATCTTTATTGCGTCTTCAAAATGAATAGGATCATCAACTTGAAAATAAAAAGAAAATAATGAATTCATACCTTCATTTGCCACTTCCCGTTCATAAATTTCATTAATACTTCTGAACTTTGTTCCTCTTTCATTTGGTGTAGTCGTGCTTGAAGAAGCACTTGAGTCTGCTCCATGTGGTGTTCTTGGAGATGCACTCCCGTTTCTTCTCAAGGGTGTTATCATTGCTGCTTGAGGTGTCCCATGTTGTCCTTGTGTTGGTGGAGGTTGTGCTACCAATGAGTTGTTAATTTCAACCACATCTTCCTCATCTTCATCATGAGATAAACAACATTTAACATTGATTGTTTTCTCAATGCTTCCATCCCATGCTTCCTCTTCAATGAATTGCACATCTATGCTTATCACAAACTTCTTTTTGGATGGGTTATACAATCTGTATCCTTTGGAATCTTCACAATATCCAAGGAAAATGCACTTCTCCCCCTTACTATCCAACTTCTTCCTCAACTTTTCTGGAATGTGTGCATAAGCCACACATCCAAAAATTCTCATGTGGGTGACTCCCTGTTTTCTTCCACTCCACGCTTCTTCTGGAACTTTTTTCATCACAGCTTTTGTAGGGCATCTATTTAAAATATATACAGCACAGTTTGCTGCTTCTGCCCAGTACTCATTCGACAAGTGTTTTGCCTTCAACATACTTCTCACCATTTCCATTATGGTTCAATTCTTCCTTTCAGCAACTCCATTCTGTTTCGGTGTGTACCTTGTGGTAAACTTCTTGTGTATGCCGTTCTCTCTGCAGAAACACAGAAATTCCTCTGAGATATATTCTCCTCCTCTATTAGTTCTGAGAACTTTGATATACAACCCGCTCTGTTTCTCTACAAGAGCTTTAAAATGGAAATTTTTTTGAAAGACGTCACTCTTATATTTTAAAAAATAAACCCACACTTTTCTTGTGAAATCATCTATGAAGGTCAGCATGTAATTTCTGTCTAAAACTGATGTTGTTTGCATCGGCCCACATAAATCTGAGTGAATGATCTCTAAGGGTGCTTTCGCCCTTATGCTTTTCCCTGATGGAACATTTTCTTTGTGTTGCTTTCCCAAGATGCAACCTTCACATAGGCTGTCAAGCTTCTCGATCAATGGTAAACCTCTTACCATTCCTTTTCTGTGCAACAAATTTAATCCTCCAAAATTGAGATGTCCAAATCTCAAGTGCCATAACCAGTTTTCATCTTTCGCTTTCTTCTGAAAGACTTCTTGAGTTACAGCTGCTACACTCTTCCCTTTTCCCTTCAAGTCAGTGTTGAGCTTGAGCGGAAACATTCTATTGTTGGTCATTTGTATTTCAGCAATGATTTTCTTTCTTGGAGGTATATCTTTTATTGCGCACACATCATCCTTGAAAATTACATTGTAACCTTTGTTTATGAGCTGCCCAACACTCAAAATATTACACTTCAAACCAGGAACATAATACACATCTGGAACAAATTTTTTCTCACCATTTCTGGCTAGAATACTAACTATGCCTTTTCCTTTTATAGAGATCTTAGTATCTATTCCTGTGGTTACTTCTGATTTAACTTCTTCATCTAGATTGGAAAACATTGCTCTGTTTCCAGTCATGTGATTACTACATCCTGAATCTAAGAACCAAACATCATCTTCTCTATCTTGTGCTACATTACATGTTAACAGCACATTACTTGGGTTCTTCTCTTCTTTTTCTACATTATCATTCTGCCTATTTTTCATGTCATTTTTCTTCTTTCTACATTCATTGGCATAGTGCCCATATTTCTTGCAATAATGACATTGGACATTGGACTTTTCATACCTTTTTCCATGTGCATGTTGGTGTCCACCTTGATGGCTGTTGCATTGGCCGTGGCTCTGACTTTGACTGTTGCTTCTTCCATGTGAATGTGAAGGGCTGTCCCTTCCACCTCTGTTTTGGCTTCTGCCTCTTCCTCTTCCTCTGCCTTGACCTCTTCCTTTTCCTGAAGGCATATGGGTCTTGAAGGCATGCTCTATAGATGGATTCATTGTTCTTTCCAATCTCTGTTCATGGGTCATCAATGAAGCATGAATTTCATCCACTGTGAACTTTGAGAGATCCTTGGTCTCTTCTATGGTGGTAACTATAACATCAAACCTTGGGGGTAAGCTCCTCAAAAGTTTCTCCACAATCCTTATTTCTTCAAGAGTTTCTCCATGGGACCTTATCTGATTTACCATCCCAATAACATGTGTGAAAAATGAGTCTATACTATCTGAATCTTTCATGCAGAGATTTTCAAAATCTCTCCTCAGCAACAGTAGTTTTGCTGTCTTGACTTTATCCATACCTTGGTATGCTATTTTGAGAGTATCCCATGCATCCTTGGATCTCTTAGCTGCTGCTATCCTTGGAAATACACTCTCATCTACTGCTTGATACAAATAGTAGAGGGATTTAGAGTCCTTCTTTCTATTTCTCTTCATTATATACTTCTCTACTTGAGTTAAGGCATTAAAAGTCTGCTCATCTGCTGGTTCATCAAAACCATCTTCTACAAATTCCCATAAGTCTTGTGAGGCAAACAGGGCTCTCATGGTAATGGCCCAATAATCATAATTCTTTCCATTAAATTGTGGAAGTTGAGCATTTCCAATACTCATACCAGTGCTTGGTCCATCCATTACTTTTAAAATGAACTCTGAACTTAGAAAACTTGTCTTTCCTTTTCTGAAAGAACAAACTGTTTAAAAAAAAAAAAAACAACTCTGTTTTCTTTGAGAAATACCTGAACTTCATCTTCTGTTGAGCTTTCACGCTGTTGGTGAAAAGCTACAACAAGTCTTCTTCTTCTTTCAGCTTCTTTGACCTTCAAAGAGCCTGAACTAGCTCCGATACCATGTTGGAATTTCTGAGAATTCCAGAATAGCAATGGAGAGAATAATGCTCTCCTCTTAACACAGAGAAATTAAAACAAAAATTTTATTGCAGACAGAGATGGCATGAAAATGATTTCTATTTCATTAAACAAACTAAAAACTATTACAGAAGTCTTCCTCTCTTGAGGGATAACAAAATATGAAGTGACTGCTACAGACGGAGTGCTCTCAAAACAAATCTGTCTCTAAAAAATGCACACATAGTGCTCTGTTATGGTTCACTGAGTTTTCTTTTCCTGTAGGCTTACACACAGTGATACAACACAACAATACAATCTCTCTATATATTAATACAATGGGCCTTTTACTTTTTTATATGGCGCGGTAGAAAATAAAACATAAAACGAATTACAAAGGAAATACATTGCTGAAACCTAAAAACTTAACATAAGCACGACGTACGAGTGGGGACCACTTCACAATCGGCAATCAGTGATCGAAGGATCGGCTTCACAAACAAAAACACAATATGACAATTGTGATTTGTGATTTGCGATTGAGCGATGATGCGACAATCGCAATCGGCGATCAAACAAAAACTTGGTGGAATGAACCACTTGAACTTTGTGATTACGATTGTGCGATGGCGCGACAATTGCATCGCGACTTTACAATTGGCGGATAACATATAATATGGGTGGAGTACTTGTGACAAGTGATTGCACTTGCGATTGTGGTGGGACCACATCACATCGCATCGCAAATATACAATATAACATATGCGGTGGATCACAATGTGACTTACGATTTCGATTGCGATCGCATCGCAGTCTTCCATATCAACAAGACACTACAAGTTAAACTTACAATTATCGCTTAAGTGGTGGGGACCACTTGTCGTTCCTTTTCAAAAATTAAATAACTTCACCGTTTAAACAATTTTCTTCATTTCTGGTTGTTGAGGGCTTAAAAGCCCGAAAGGACTGTTTTTAAATAAACTTTGTTCTTCCGTAGTTTGGAACCATGAAATTCTTTGTCCTTGTGCAAAAACATCTACGCCCATCAACCATTAACTTCATCTCTGAAAACTTGGTTGTGGCCGATAAACATTGATTTCATCCTTACGATTTTCCCATTCTTCTTTGAATGCACAGTGTATGGCACGCAAGCTCCTCTGCTGCCCCTATACTCTTATTTCTTCCTGCTCAAAGGCTAGTAGGTGAATTTAATATTTTCAACACATTACTTATCAATTATATTCCAGATGAGGTTACATGATCAATAAACTCCCAACGCTGCCTCCAAAGTTGAAGCTCTTCTCGATCACCATCCAAATACAATATGGTGTGCCTCTTCGATTTGGAGTTATACGATTCCACAACCCCCTCATAGAACTCTTTATCCAAAGGCCACCACACCTTTATTTTTCGTCGGACCATCTTCTCATCCTCTCCGGATGCTTCGACAATCCTCTCCATTTCAAAAATGCCATTCTTTCTTGGAAATTTGCTGAGTAGCGTGTTAGGGTTTGATGATTTCGGGTCTGAAATATTATTCTTCGGTACATCAACTTTGCATTTTGTTAAACCTACACCATTGTAAAACTTATCTGCCATTGAGTTAGGGTTTTCCCTACATCTAGTGGAATTTTTTAGCTTATTATCAACTTCTTTCTTCCTGATCTTCTTCCTCATTTTTGCATCCCTAACCAATTCCGAGCTTGAAACTTGACGGTTTGCATTATCCATGGAAGTTGCAACTGGTTCTGCATTACAGCCTCTTGGTGGCAATATAACTTCTGGACATGCAGTTGTATATTGCGTAGCACTGATCTCGAGATTTCGATGCTTGCAGATATCATAAACAATTTCATGTACCCATGCACACAATTGCAAATATTTTCTTGATTGGATAAAATTTTTGCTCTCAAATATAGCTTCATATTTTTAGCACAATAGGCGATGACATCCAAGCATAACGAATGCGCAGCCGGTGAAGCATCACTCATTTCTTTTCTCACGTTAATGAGTAAAACAGACAAAAGTTCCTCCGATATATCATCGCTTTCATCCAAAACCCCACACATAATCACTTTCATAGAGTCACATACTTCATTAGTATAATGATTCTGAGAAACAGTAGAAATCAAATGTTTGACCATATCAATGACCAGGTCGTTTAATTCAAGGTCCAACATAACTGTGCATAAATTGATTTCTTTAACAGTTTTGAGAATTCCAAACCTTCTTTTAAAGGAGGGAATATTCATCTCTATTGGAACACCTAATCCTACATGGGTAGGTGTGGAATTCGAAAAGTCACAATGGAGTCCAAGTGACCTTGGAATACGAAACCAAGAGTCACACCATTGTACTATAAATGTACATCTTTGTATAATGGAAAATAAGAAAGCCTCACGCTTATCCTTCATTGTGTTGAGTCTCTTGTGTGTGTGTGTTATTCTCCTCATACACCATGTGTGTGCTTCAACATGGTGTTTAACATGGTATCAGAGCAGGCGATTGCTGGCCCTACTCCAAATTGATTGAGCCATTTGTGTTTATGGCCTGTGCATATCTGTAAAAATTCTTGACATTTTTACAGCACTCAGAGAGTTTCTGCAGCAGAGTTTTTGCCACCATTCAGAATTGGTTTGAAGAAAGAGCAGCATTTAGAAAGTGGTTTTGGAGAAGGAGCAGCATTCAGAAATTGGCAGCATTCTAGCATTGGTTTTGAAAAAGAAGCAACATTGTGCATCTGAAGGTTTTCATTCTCATTTCTTTTTGCAATTTTGGCTTATTAAATTTCTGCATTGAAGAGCTGCTGGAAAATAATATTTCAAATTGGATTTCTAAAGAAGTTTATGAGTTTTTTTACTGTAAAAGAAATCTAAGTTTCTCTGTTGAAAAATTTTTCATATCTGCATTTTCTGCTACTGGAATTAATTCTGCTCTATATTTGGAAGAAGAAAAAATTCTACTGCTATTTTTCAAGTGGATTTCCTATCTCTAGTCTGCTGTTTTTTAAATTTAAAAATAAAAAATAAAAAATTAAAAAAAAATTAAAAAAAAAAAATTCTGCAACTCTCGCCCTACCGCTTACACCCACCGCTCATACGCTCAACCCTTAAAATTCTCGGCCTTACCTCCCTTACAACACAACACCCAACCACATTTACCCACTGTTATCTCGCTCGACCCAGCTTGCTCAGCCTTTGGCCGCTCCCCTTTACCCTGCTTCCACACACAATACGAACCAGCGCTTCAACACTCCCATTTTGCTCGGCCTTTCGGCCTCCCCCTTACCCCCGTCTGCTTACTATCCATCTCCCACTCCGCTGCATACCCGACCACCCACATCGCCTTTGGATTCCTGGCTCCTACATGGCCCACGACCTCCCCCAACCCCTCCGCCTGTAATCACTCCCCTTCCGCACCTGCAGACCCTCCCACCGCTCTATGCCCCCTTACAACCCCACTACACCTTCTCCTCGCTGCTATCTCACATTCCTCTCTCCACTCCATGGTTCTACATTGTTATACCCCTAACCTGCCAACGTTCCCTCACCATTTACACCATACTCCTTCACAGCTCCCTCTCGAACCTACCAAACGCTCACTCCATGCCTCCCTCTGTGCCATATCCTCAGGCTCCTCACTATCTCAAACACCTCTCAATACAATACCCTCTTACCTCAGCCCTCTTTGCAATACCGCCCCTCCATTAATTAACACTGCCCCTCTCCATTTTACAATACTGCCTCCTCATATCATTAACATCGCCTCTCTCCATTGCAATACCACCACACCTCTTTTAATTTTTTTTATTTTTTTTCAACCATTTAAAATAACACCGCCACCCTTTTTTAAATTCCCAGTTTTTTAAATAATAATAAAAAAATTAAAAAAAAAATAAAAAATTTAAAATTCGACTTTTCAAATTTGTAAATTTCCTCCTCCCCTTATTTTTTAAATTGATCTCTTTTATTAAATAAATAAAAAAATCCCCTTAATTTGCCTCTCCCTCCCTATTTAAATTCAACCTTTAAATTTTTAATTCATTTCCTTTAAGTTTGCTCGCCAACCCCCATATTTTTCACTTTCCCTTAGTTTGTCCCCCCCTCCATTATTTTAATTTTCCTTTCCATTTTCAACTATTTAAAAAAAAAAAAACCAGCAGAGAGAGAGAGAGGAAGAGCAGAAAGAGAGAAGAGAAAATATGAACAACAGAAATGAAGGAATTGACATATGAAGCAGATGGACTATACATAGAAAAAATTGAAGATTTGACATTGTGTGATTTGTGGCATAAGGGTGATTTTTTGAAGAAATTGACATTTGAAGACAAATTTGCCATCATTCAAAACAACTCTTTGAAGGAAAATTCAGTTGCCTTAAAGGCTTCTTGCACAAGTGTTTTCAGCTACACATTTACAAATATTTTGCAGAGATATGTATTGAGCTAACATTGTATTTTGAGTGGAATTTATAGCTTATTCATAGTTGCAATCAATACTTGAGTTGTTGAAAGATTGTTGATTTCCCTCCATCATTTGAGGAGCACATTTTGTACTTTGAGATTTCCATAGTTGGAATTTCTCTTGAGTAATTTATATTTCTTGTTGCATCACATTGTAAACGGGTGCATTTTCGGTTGAAGCTGACACCATTTAATTTTTTGAGCCTAAGTTGTTGAATATGGCCAAAATCAATGAGGCATTAGAGTTGTTGAGTAACCTGATTCATTCAAATGTTGATGACATGATAAAAATGAGCAAGGATGCTCTTTGTAACATTCAAATTTGTTTGCAAGATGCACATGAAAAGATTGAGTTTTTGCAGTTGGAATCTCAGCTCCAACAAGATGAACTTCAGCAAAAGAGTCACCATTCTAAACTTGTTTCTGTTCAGAACATTGTGAAGGACTCTCATAAGAAGAAAGAAGATAAAGTTGCAGTTGATTCACATTCAGTTCCTTGTACTAAAGCAGATGTACATGCAGATGCAACAGTTCAACCTGCACTTCTCAAGCCCATCATCAGACCTTGGGAAGAGCTTGTCCACAACAAGCACCGAACTGGTATTGGATATGACAAGGATGTGTCCTTTCATATTCCAGACTACACCAAGCCCATCAATTTTCAGAGTGCCGGATTCTTGTATGACAGTTCACCTGCAGCTGTTCCAGATCCTGTTCCACAACAACATTAGATTGAGAAATGCCAACATTGTGATCGAGTTGGCCATATGAAATATCATTGTTTTGATCTTCATCCATGCAAGCACTGTGGTCGGCATACCCGTTCTTCAGACAGATACTTCAGAAACAAGCCTCCTATAAGAACAAAGATTCATCTTAGATGGATCACTTCTTGGCAATGGGCATCAGCAGCCAAGAAGATTTTTTCGACACATGTTAGAACTTGTTCATGGATATTGAGCAAACTTCAGTTGAGTTTTCGCCATCATCTCACCTTGTCCTCGACAGGGGGGGAAATGGTGGTCATGTACAAGCTTCAATGACAGATCAAGCGAGCCTGAGCCACAATTCATCATTCCGGATTCATAAATGTATCCAGAGAAATGGATGCCCATGAGAATGCCTTCAGTTGGTGGATAACCTAAAACCATCATCTTTGGTTGGTGGATCACCTAAAACCACCACAGGTCGTAGACCTCCCTTGTTTTAGGTCGAAGGTCTCCATTTCATATATGAGGAGCACTTCCTCTAGCAGAAGCCTTCAGCTTAGTAGCCTTGAGCTTCTTGTCAGCTTTAGTTGAGTTCCAGGAAATGCTTCAAGCATTCCAGAGTTGTTGGTAATCCTAAAACCATCACAGGTAGTAGACCTCCCTTCTTTTAGGTTGAAGGTCTCCCTTTTTGTAGAGAAATTCACTCTAGAGGGCACAGCTTCTTTGATTTGGAAAAGTTCGGGAAGCGCAACAAGTTTTGCGTTCCGGTGTTGCTGATCATCAACCATACCTCTTTTTCCAACATTTCGAGAAGAAGTGATTAAAACACATTCTTTATGTTGTGTCTTCTAGGTTATTACAACTCTTTTGTTGGACTCACACACACTTTGGATTAAGAGGATGTTGGAACACCTAATCCTACTTGGTGGTGTGCTGGAGAATGTGAAAGTCACAATGGAGTTAGTGACCTTCTGCCAGAATATGAAACCCCAGTTCACACACCATTGTACTATAAATGTACATCTTTGTATAATGAAAAATAAAAGCTATCCGCTTATCTTCATTGTGTTGAGTCTCTTATGTGTGTGTGTTATTCTACTCTTTCTGTGTGTGTGCTTCATATAGTTCACATTCTCCCCTGACTCACTTAAACTTCCTAGCTAGTTCATTTCTTTCATCTCTGGTTTAAAGTATGTTTCTTCAGGTGCTATTATTTTGTTGATTTGGGTCAAGCAGCTAATGACCAACAGCATTATGTCTTTGTCAGGGTGCCTCATAAGGTATGGACTTAAGATATAATCAAGTGATGGAACCAAGGCGTTGAGAGTTCATATGGAAGGTGCTTGTTTTACTAAGAGAAAGTTGGCTTCCAGTTTCTCTAAAGCTTCAAGTAGTCGATCCTTCGATCTCGGTGGATATTCCAGCCTCCTCCCTACTTGAAACATTTTATGCTCAAATTTAAGTTGTTCCACTTCGTCCATTCTTCGTGAAAACCACTTCAACAACAGAGAAAAAATGAGTCTACCAGAGGGAACCCAAAGAGTATTGACAAGAGGGTATTTTGAATGTTTGAGCAATACACTGATTAATATAGATTAAACTACGTTTTATGGGGATATCGAAACTATATTTTTATTAATAAAGGTTTCTTTTTTAATTTATAGTTACCATTTAAATTGACTTTTTAGGGGTCTTGATCCCAAATATATCGTTTAAATTAAACTATATATATGAACTATATATTTGGGATCAAGACCTCGAAGGTTGAAAATTATTTATATATTAATGTATTTTTATAATTTTCAAAATATAGTAGTAAAAAATATAAAATTGTTTTAGAATTTCTAAAATTTGGGGAAGGGAGTGTGCCTAATTCAAGGATAGTGACAAATCTAGATTTAAAGGTAGGAAAATTTTGATAAGAGAAATTATTTATAAGATAATAGGTAAGATAACCCTAAAAATATTAGTGTTATTTAAATTATTTGTTTTTGGGGTTTCACTTTGAATTATACTATATTTTGATTTTTAGTGGTTTAAAATGAGATTTTCAGATATATAAATAGATTGAAAATTTAGTGGGATATATGTATTATCTAGTTCATATAACTCAAATTTTTTATTTTCTTAACTTTTAGTGAAAATTAGTTGAAAATGTACTTTAAAAATCATTTATTAAGGAAATAATTAATTAAAAAATTAGAGCTGGTAAGAAAACTTTAAATTAACATTGAAAATTGATAATTAACAATAAATACCAAAGGTTAATAAAATAATTTTAATTAAAAGATAATGAAGCTATGTGAAATATTTGTTAAACAAAAGATACAAAATCGTCAAAGAGGAATAAAGTGGAAAAAACATGTGATAAATAAGGTATAGAAATACATATAAGTGTAAATAAAAATATACTAAATTAAAATTAATAATTCGAAACGGAAATGAAATAACCATAAAGAATTAAGATGATGTGTGTTTCTAAAACTAATTAATATTGTATCTACTTTCCCATTAGAATGTTTTCTTTATTTATAATGAATAATTGTTTAAGGATTTTATATGATTTAAAGAAATATTTTATATTTTCTTGGTAAAAATCTTAAGTGGAAGGAGTGGAGATTTTTATGGCTCTAATGACAAGATCTTTAAATTGATAGATTTATAGGGAGGGTGATGGTGAGAAAGAGCATGAAGGTAGTGGTCAATGTTAGCATTTTTCAAGTAAACTTAGTGGGAAAGGGTTCCATTTAGAACATGAGAAATGAAACTATGAAAAAAAGGGAATGAGTTTCATTTTTGAATTTCCACATTAAATTAGATATTGGGAGAGTTGTTGCATATGTGTTATATTTCTGGCATGACTTATACAAACCGCAAACAAAGGGGTGTTCGAGGGCGGCCTTGTTCAAGCACCACTATTTTGGGGGAATGTAGGGGGTTTGGGAAAGCGGCCGAAAAGAATATTTTGGAAAAAAATGTCATCAATTTCTAGCTTTTTTTGGCCCATGTTTTTCTTAAAAGTGGTTTTGTGGGGCACGGTGATTTTTCTGACGAGTTGTATTTCGGCTACATAAATATTTTTTTATTGGCAATTCATATGCTAAATGGTGTATATTATATTGTAAAGTTGTATAGAGAATATAATGGAAAAAAATTGTTAGTTTTCTTAGGATAGCTTTATGTGATAAAATATTTATGTAAATTTGTGTGTGTTCCATTGTAGGTTTTATGTCTTTATTAAGAAAATTTCTTTAGCGATTAATTGTATGAGATTAAAAATTACATTTTGTATCAGAGAAATTTTGGCTTCAAGGGGACACCTTTGTCGCTAAGGGGTTTTGTTTAGGCATGTTGATTCAAATTTAGACATGAACACAACATAATACACATATAACCATAAATATAGAGATGCAATAGAAATAAGACATCATTTAATTAATATAAAAGAACCGAAATATGCTTAATAACATAATAGAAATAAACTAGCTCGGCCAATGGTAGGTTATCTCTAAGAAGAGATGTGGTGGCTACATGCATCTAAATTGTGTTACAATGAGTCTCAAAGGCCTATTTATTATTGAGAAGCAATGGAAAATCCTAGACATCTAAAAACCTAACCCTACGAGATGAATCACCAAATATATTGGTCATAACTTTGGCATACGATCTCTATTTGACGTGCACAATAGCTCTTTAGAAGTATCTATATGAGGAATACAACTTTCGATTGCAAAAATGAGTCAAAGACTCATGTTCTCCCATTTTCAAAAAAATGTCATTTAGGGCCTCAAAGCGGGCTCCAAAAGTTCCTGAAGTGAAAAAATGCCAAAAATACTAAAATGTGCTATAATTAAGGAAACTAAAAGATTGAAAGAAACAATGGTGGGGGTCCAAGTTGAATAGGTGGAAGGCCACCAATCTAGCTCGATCAGTACTCTTCGCTTAGGAATAAATCGTCCCCACTGCATTAAGTGCCTCCATAAGATGGGGGAAAATCTGTTGAACTTGGTCCCTGGTAGCGACTTTCCTTAGTGTAGGAATTGGCTAGCTTTGACAACCTGATACAGTTGGATCATCTATTGCCGAGTCTTAGTGATCTGTATGTCCGTGATCCTATCAGTGGTCGCATGTTCCATGCAATCTGGTTTTAACTCCGCTAGTGTAGGTTGTTTTTTAATCTCGGATGTGTCCAATAATGGTGGAAAGTATGGCTGAAGGTGGTCCACATTGAAGACATAGTCCACTCCAAGGAACGATGGAATATTGAGATCTAAATTATTGTCCCCTACAACCTTGGTGATGGTTTATTCTCCATATCGGAGCAGTCGAAGGTTACGGTGGGGCCTAGTGAGGCGCTCCTTATGCAAATGTAGCGAAACTTTGTCACCGACCTCAAACCTGTTTCACACCTGATGTTGATCATGTCATTACTTGTACGTAGCATTGGATTTACCCAATATGTTATGGACCTATTCACTGATGTGCTAGATTCACTCAATGAATTTGTTAGCCTTGTCAATTTCATACTAGACCTAGCTTGAAGTTGCTTGAGTAGTTGCAAATTGTACGACCACATCAATAGGACATAATGCCTAGAATCCCAACCCCACCTGAAAGGGGTTGTGGTCAGTTGAGCTATGGAGAGCTCTATTGTAGTTGTTTTGGACATAGGGAAATTTATCATCTAATGTGCGAGGGTGAATCAAGTTGTACATGTGAAAAAATTGTATGATCATCATGTTGACGACCTCTGTTTGACAATCAGTTTGGGGGTGGAAGTTGTGGACTTAGTGAGCTTGGTGTATAGCATCGACCATAGACTTGACCAAAATTTACTTAGGAAATTATTGTCCTGATCTGAGATAATGGACTATGGGATCCGAAAGTGTGCCCACACTCATTCAAAGAAGAGCTTAGTAGTGAGTTCTATTTTGATACTCTTCTTGCAGGCAACTAGACTGGCCATCTTAGAGAATCTGTCGATGACGACAAAAATGTAGTCGTTCCCATGCTTATTCAAAGGGAGGCACGACATGTAGTCCATGGAGATGGATTCCCAAGGTCACCTGGGATTATGAAGAGGAGAATATAGGTCTTGCTTCTTAATATTTGGTTTGAAAATAACGCAAGAAATGTAGGATATGATGTAGTACCCCACATCCTATCCAAGGTTCGGCCAATAAAAATACTTATGTAGCATTGACATTGTTTTCTCTTCTCCAAAGTGTCCAAAAACTCAACTATAGTTCATCTCCCAAATCATATTGGAATGCTCTCTTAAAGCAACATAGAGGTATCCTAGGTGACATAACAATGTCTCTTGGAGGTGAAAATTTGAAACTTTTTTACTTTCCAGGAGTTTTTGGTATTTGTTACCAAATTCTAGTTTGTTCTTCTACAAATGTGACCACTCTGAATTCTTGTGCCCACAAGAGTCAAGCACAGTTGTTAGCACCCTGACTGGTGGTTAGTTGAGGTAGTCTACAAAATTTTTGGTGCTTCCCTTCTTGTACTTAACATTCAAGTGGAACTGTTGCAGGTATGTTGACCATTTCTGATGGCAATCATTTTGCAATATCTCTTGTGTCTTTAAGAACTGTAGGGGTCATTGGACTATGTGGATGATCATTTACTTCCCCAGAATGTAATGATTCCATTGTCAGTAAGCCTACACAATGGAATACATCTCTTTGTCATAGGTGGGATACTTTCAGACTGTGTCTGAAAGTGTCTGACTGTGATATGCCACTGGATACCCCTGTTGAGTAAGAACCACACCAATAGCATAGTTTTCTTGATCTCAAATGTTGCTACAATTATGGTAATGTGAGAAGTGGTGTACAGTAGAGGTGATACTTCAACTTAGAAAATTCCTTTTTGTTGGGATTCAAACCAAAAAAAAAAAATCTTTCTCTTTTCCCTTGGTGACATGACTGAAAGGCTAAGTGATATGAGAGAACCCCAACATGAACTTGCGATAGAAATTGGAAAGACCCAAAAAGTCTTAGAACTATGTTAGAGTGGTTGGGGCTGGCCAATCAAAAATAACTTATATCCTGGATGGGTCCAAATGAATCTCGTGCTCATCAATGATGTACACTAGATATTGAACCTTGGTCATACCAAAAGTGCATTTCTCCAAATTGGCACATATCTTGTGTTTTCATAGAGTTTGGAGGATTTTTTTAATATTTCACAAGTTCTCTTCTCAACTTGGGTTTAAAAACATGATGTCATCCAAATACACCACCACAAATAAGTTGCTGAAAGGTGGTAAGATGTTGTCCATGAACCTTATGAATGTTGCGGGGGCATTCGTCAACCCGAATGGCATCACTAGACATTCAAAATTTCCCTCCTTTGATTTGAAGGAATTCCTCGACACATCAGAGGGTTCGATTGGTACTTGGTGATACCTAGACTTCAAATCAGTCTGATCGAAATATTTGCCCCCCTTGAGCTGTTCTAAAAGGTCATCAATTTGTGGGATTGGATACCTATTCTAGACATTGATCTTGCTTACTGCTCGATAGTCAATACAAAGTCTCCAAATTACATCCTTGTTATGTCTCAACACAATCAGGCTCCCATAGGGTGATGAAAGTGGTATGCTATGCCCTTTCTGCAAAAAATTCTGAATATCCCTCTTTATTTCGTTATTCCCTAGAACAGAGTGCTGATAGCTTGGTCCATTAGGAAGTGACACACTAAGGGTTAGATCAATGGGGTGCTTAACCTCACAGTGTAGAGGTACCCTTATGGTTGAGGTGAAGATGTCCTTGTACTCTTCCATGACCTTTTCCATCTTATATTGTCATGTGAAGGAGCCCTATCTGGAGACCATGGCCACAATATTTTTATTTCTCGGAGGGTGAATATTAAGGAAAACAAATATCACAGTCTGGGAATGAGGTTAATACATTTCTTCAAAGTGATCAAGGAGATGGTGGTAGGCGGTGATACCTCTTGTATCATGTTAAAGTTATTTCCTAAATTAGTAATAATGGTGCAAGGCCTAAACTCATATGCAACATGCCTCTTCCACAAGTATGGTTGACCTAATAATACATCACACACTTCAAGAGGAGAAACATCACATAATACCTCATATGTGAAAGGCTTAATGATATAAGAAAGGCAACTTTGTTGGCTTTCTCAAAGATCTTTTCCTTGGTGAAGCCACTCGTTGGTGTACAGTTCTAGATGTGTTGTGTTCAGTCAGCCCAACTAGTTCATGACCTCTGCTAAAATGGGCTTCTTTTGGCTTCCCCTGTTGACAATGAACTACATTGGAGAACCCTTCACCCACATCTGGGAGTGGAAGAGGCGCTCCGCCTCCTCTAAGTCTTCCGGCTTGTCCTTTTGGACCTTGGTGGTGGAAATGGTGACACTTGTCTCTGCATCAATAATATGCTTCCCTTTGTGATTCCTCATGTCACGATCTGACTCAAATTTTGACCATGCATCTGATTCGAAATCCTTTAGCTCAACCATCAAGGACTGCATGGCTAGACACTCACTTTTATTGTGAGTAGGTATCATATGGAACTCACACCACTTTCCCATGTCCTTCTTTGTCTTCATGGTGTTTTTCTTTTGCTTGTGACTTCGACGCGTTGTCCTAAGTCACCTCGCCTTGGATTTCTACTTTCTTCTGTGGTTTGGGGGCTCCATTCCCCTACTTTAGAGTCGAAGATCCAAAGTCTCAATTATTCTATTTAAATTTTGACTCGATCTTGGGAGCATATCAGTATGCTGCACAAAGTGAGGAGATGTCGAATAAATCCATTTCATCCTGAATGTATATGTCAAAACAACTGCAGTGCTTAAGCCCAAAATGTTTCTCTAAATACTCGATACCCAACTTTGTGCACAGGGTATGGAATAGATTCATTAGTTCATGGAAATCTTGATCCCTTTGTTGTCGCAGCATAGTCCATTATATGTACTTTTCCTCATATCTCCCCATGGGGTAATATTGTTCCTTGATGCAATCTTGGAAATAATTCCAAGTTGGTTTTAGTAAAAATAGTGAGGGTGCTCTCTTGTAATTTTTTTTAGAGTATATTTTCCACCATTCCTTGACATGGGGGGTGGCTTTGAGGAGTGCAAAAGTAATATTTTCCCTACTGGAAAATTCATGAACTGAAAAATATCCTTCCAAAAAATTTAACCATCTATCTAGGGTGAGTACATCTATCTAGCCTTCAAATATGGGAATTTAAAATTTAACTTGTACCTTGAATGGAGTGGCACCTCCAGAGTGATTGTCGAATCAAGATGCATCACCTATGGGCATCCGTCGAAGGATCTATGAAATGTTGTCCATCATCGAGTTTCTCTGTCATTCGAGGGATTATTTGATCAATATTTTGAAAGGATATACTGATCCCTCATATTTCTTGTATTCATCCCTAGGAGGCCATCAG
This sequence comes from Pinus albicaulis, assembly GCA_034641835.2. Lineage (NCBI taxonomy): Eukaryota > Viridiplantae > Streptophyta > Pinopsida > Pinales > Pinaceae > Pinus > Pinus albicaulis. The sequence continues at coordinate 220,084,413 of CM076571.1, read as the reverse complement.
GGTTTGTGAGGCTAGTCTTGCAAAGGCTCAACTAGTTCGATCCCTAATTCCCTATACCCTGACCTCGTTGGGGACATGTAAATAAAACCAGAGAAAGAGAAGATAACTCTAATACCATTGATCTGAACTTAGATATGAACACAAAAAAATACAAATATAAGCATAAATAGAGAGATGCAACAGAAATAACACTTCATTTCATTAATATCAAAGAGCTTAAATATGCTTACAAAGAGAATGGAAATAAATTAGCTCAGGTGATGGTAGTGTATCTCTGAGAATGATGTGACAGCTACATGCCTATGAAATGGGTTATAAAGAGGCTAAAAGGCCTATTTATTATTGAGAAACAATGGAAAACCGTATACATCCAAAAACCTAACCCTAGGTGACAAATCGAAAAATTTGTGGGCCCTGTTGGGGTAAATTGGTACATCAACTTGTTGAGGTCATAACTTTGGCATACGATCTTCATTTGACTTGCACAATACCTTGTTAGAAAGACCTATCCGAGGACTAAATTTTTTTACCACAAACATGAGTCAAAGACTCATGTTTGCTCTTTTTCAAAAAAATGTCGTTCAGGGCCTCAAAAAATGCTCTGGAAGTTCAAGACTCGAAAAAATGCAAAAATAGTAAATTGTGGTATGATTAAGGAAACTAAAAAAATGAAAGAAACAATGGTGGTGGTCCAAGTGGAATTGGTGGGTGGCCACCAATATCCACCTGGATCATATTTGGTATTCCCTTTTAAAGTGAGGGACCCACGGGAGTGATTATTATGGTCAAAAGCATGGTGAGGAGTTCAAAAATAGAGATTGTGAAATTTAATGCATAAAATTTTGAGTTGTGGAAGCTCAAAATGGAACACTTGTTGGTTGACAGAAATTAGTGGATTTCTGTCGATATTGGTATTGCACTGATATGGATTTTAATGAAAGACTAGACGAAGCTGGTTTAGAAGGAAAAGAACAGAATATGAATGTGTCTCTCAAATTTGACATTGCTTAATGTGTCAGGGGATGTTAAAACAAAATATATATGATACAATTTAAGGCCTTTGTATTATTCTAAGTACCCAGTGAACAAATTGTTCTTGTAGAGAAAGTTGTATAACTTCAGGATTAAATATGGAGACTCAGTTACAAAAATTATAAATTCCTTCAATACTTTGTTAAGTCAATTTTATCTATTGATATTAACATTTCAGATGAGGATAAGTACATTAGCTTTTTATGTTCTACCATAATCATAGGATAGTTTAGTTGTTTTTATGGATAATAATGAAACCACCATATAATTTGATGAGATAACATCATGCTTATTATTGGAGGATATGAGATGTAAAAACATGGGGGGATATAATGGAAATACCATGTTTGTAAAAGGACTCTCCCAAAACATAAAGAGAAATAAGTCCTTTGTGAGAGATATAAATCTAAAAAAATATGTAAATCTCTACGAAACTTCATAAAGGTGTGTTGGAAATGTAAAAAAGAAGGGCATTACAAGAAATAATATAATGCCAAACATTTAGAGAAAAGGAATTGATTTGAAGATGATAATTCAATAGAAGTGTTTGGGTTCCTGCATTTTGACTAGATTGGAAAGACCAAAAGACAAGACAACATCAAACCACTTTGGGATCCTAGGATCTTGCCCTCCTAGATCTAGAGAGGGATCTCTCTATAAATGTAAAGAATGATATATCTTTAAGGCTCAAAATGAGGTATTTTTCAAGCTATGAAGCACAAGGGTTTGTCTGATTTTGTTGGTTGGATTGGTTGGAGATCATTAACTGAGAAGGTTATGGGATGAAGGGAACAAAAGTAGCAAGATGTTTTGGAAGAAGAAGATAGGTGAAGAAAATGTCAATCCATTGGGCTATGGAGTCATGAAAGGGGATTACTTTCATATAAAATATCCAAGGTTCTCATAGGGAAAGTCATATATACCATAGGATCATTTAGATAGATGGTGGAATGAAAAGAAACAGAGTGAAGTGAAAGAAAGGAGGAAGCCCAAGTGCAGTTTGTAGATCAGGTAAGGAATTTTAACCTATCCTTCTTTGACATACTCAAAGGAAACTCTCAGTAATGAAACAAAAAGTAGCTTAAGATCAGTTCAGAGGTCATTTAACTCCAGGCTTTCTTTCAGTATACTCTTAAGGGAAAAACAGTAAGATTTAACACATAGCAAGGCCTAAGATCATAGAAGGAATTTTAACGTTTAATGCTTTTGACACTGGATCAAAGGGATCTTAGAAAGGCCAATCTATTATAAAATTACCCTAGTGGACAGTGATTACTCTAAATCTCTATTATCCCAATCATTCCAACTTAAACCCAACAAGAACATCTAAGCAACAAACTCCTAATTCGAACATTAGTAAGCATGGGCATGAAAACATCTTTAACTGGTTAAATTATGTGAATTTTCTCTTAGATGCACAATCAGTAGAAAAAATGAAAGATAAGAAGAGAAGGAAAGAATTAGGGTACTATGCAGGAGTATATCCTAAGCCAGATTTACTGATTCTTATCAGAGAATGATGAATAGTATGATTAAATTGAAATAAGACAATTGCGGTAAGAAAAACATCACCCGTAATATAGACCAGGATCCTGTGAAATTTTCTTGTTCAATTGATGTGCAAAACCAATCACATACTCTAAGCTTAATGGCTCTTTACATTCCAAACTTCTCCTCCCAACCTACTAAATTACAAACTACTCAGCTACTTCCCCCAATAAAAGTTCTAGGAGTCAACTGAATCCCTACAACCAAAAACCTCTTTACAATGTATTCTTCAGGGGTTCTTATAGGAAAAATAGTAACTGTAGTAGTAGATGTAAATTTAAATGATTCATTAAGACAGATAAGAAGAAGTTTGAGTGCCCATTTTGCAAAATGGCTCTTCATTAACTCTGTGTACTCTGAAGTATGGTCTAGAAGTCTTTGTTAATAACTTCAGGTATGTTCTTATGAAGAATTCCAACTAATGGTACTCTGTATTTCCTTCTGAAATAAGTAACATGGATAGAAAGTTTACAGGTCCCCATACTTCCATAACTATTATCCTGACAGTTCTTTTAGAAGCTTCCATCAGTGTAATAACTTTTAAGGGCTCGAGGAGGCATGGAGAATGTTGTAGGAAGGTGTCCTTTCAGGAGAAAATACGTTCTGCTGATGCTGAAACAATGATATGACTTTTGTGTGCTTTAGGCCTTATTAGGCCTCTTAATCATCTTCATGATCTTCATCTGTGTCTTCTTCCTGTAATATATAGATTACAGGAATAAAATATTCAATTAGGAGCCATTAAATTCCTTAATTTCATCTTTGATACTCTTTGCCGCTGCTGTGATGGTCTCTGTCTATGGATGCGTAGGTTTAATGGCGTTGGAGGTTTTTATACAGAGTTAATAACTTTGATTGGAATGAAACATTTGTTTAAAACCCCCTCAGGAGTCTTTCCCTGCAATCTCTGGCTCTGAAAAATCTTCCTTTGCACTCTGTGTCACTATGACTGTGACTGTGAGCAATAACAGTTTTCACCGTCTATAACCCTGCAAAAAGATGATAAACAGGTTAATAAAAATCCATGGGAGTGGAGGTGGATGTTGTGGAGGCTTGTGGAGATGGCAGCACAGCAGTGAAAATAGTGGTTGTAGCGAAGAAAACGGTGAAAACTGCGAAAGAATGGTGAAGCAATGATTTGATGGAGGTCTGGTGAACATATGGTTTTGGATTGTTGGATTAGATCTGATGGTGGTTACCAACGGCCAGGATTTACTGGTGGAGATGCTTTAGACGAGTTAGGTGGAAGAGATAAACTTTAATGTAAAAAACAAAAGTTTAGACTTTGGGTGAATTACAAAGGAAAATGCTTGAAATAAAATGAAATCGGGCTTTGAATGGTGGGACCGGAGGGCGGAGGGAAATTTGAGTGTGGACTGTTAGATCTCAGGAGGAGATCAATGATTGAGATGCTTCAATGAAGTCCTTTGGAGGTTCAATCAACATAATATGAATGAAAACATGATGGAATAAGGGCCATAGATCTATACAGATCAACGATCGGGATCTTCGAGAAGCGTTGTCGGAGGTAGAGGAGGAGAAGTGGATTTTAGGAGAGAACAACTGTTTTCGCGTTGCAATAGAGTGGTTTTGAAATTTTCCCAAAAAAATGCGATAACGCTTGCTGCCCAACACGTGTCCCTCCTAAAACCACTTTCATCACATAATTTTGAAGCATTAACCTTCGGGCACATGAAAAATGCGATATGCACCTCCGCCGCTGGATGTCGGACCAGGAGATCTGATGGTGTAGGATGGAGAGTGATACGGGAGATGCACAATTGGTAAGGTGGGGGCAGGTCAACAGTGGTTTTAATATAGGCCATCGGATCAACATGATGGATGGTGGAGATTTAAAGATGAGGCAGAGGCAAAGGGACTAGTGCATGAGTGGGGAGAAAGGGGAACTATTAGATCAATCAAAAGGAATGGTTGAGATCCAATCGCAATTGGTGAAGGCAGGGGCCAAAACTCTGATGGTTGATGTTGCGATTGCACGTGGACTGTCGGATCAAGGTGAGGCCGACGGTCAGGATTGGATCGGGGATCGCCAATCAGGGAACACATGGTGGCACCTAATAATTGGCGCGGTTGGTGGTGATGAGACGTTGTGATGGTCGTCGATCTAATGCAAATCAATGGTGGAGATTGCAGTGGAGGTAGAGAAGAAGGTGACCAATCGCATTGGTTGAAATAGAACAAAAAAAGGGAAGGGCGCACATTGAAAGTTCTGATTTTGTTTAGCACCCAGGGCTTTAGCGCTTGGTTTTGGTGCCAGGTTCTATGTGGTGAGAGGGGCTAGGGGCTAGCCAAAATGGGCTTTACCCTATAATGTAAAAAATTGGATTTTTGGCCTAAATTTAGTGCTTTTTAAGGCCAAATGGGGGTTTCAGCAGAGGGGATAAGGGATTTTTAAACCAGAAAAAGGGAAATTTTAATGTTTAAAGGGGGATTTAGGTTGATCTGGAGGGTTGATGAAGGATTTTGAAAGGGGAAAAAGCGATGAAAACAGAGGCTTTGTGAGAGTGAAATAAGGGGAAATGGAGGCCTTTTTGAAGCATTCTTCTTCTCGGAACAGTAGGGATTTTTAAGGGGAACAATAGTGAAGATTGTTTAAAGGATAGAAAACACATGGAGGCTTCAAGGATGATAGATTTACAAGAGGAATGTATCTCTTGAAGACTCAGAACATTTTAGCCACTTGTTTGCTTGTCAAAAAATTCATAGGTGGCTAACAGTGGCTCCACATGGGGATGGTGTCTTCTTGAAGGTGTCAAGAACCTCAAAAAATATTCTTTGGAGGTAGGCCAGATGCCTAGAACTTGACACATATTTTTCTTTCCTAGAATAAACTACCACAACTCATGAAGACATCATGTGAGCAGTAATATTTTCCCAAACAACTACCTACCCATACTATTGTCCTAACTTTTTTTTTTTTTCTGGGTGCATTTGGACTTGTAGACCCTTTACATCATCAATTATTTAGAAACAAGAAAACAACCCTATTCTATTACTACCCTTATTCCTCCATGAGACCAGTTTAGACAGTTGGCCTCATAGCTTCTCTACCTACACTAATATCTGCTAGGATTAAACTGTCTAGCATATTTCTTTCTCTACATTCTACAACAGAAATTGAAACATAGCCAAACCAGGATTAGACTATATAGCTTGTTGTGGATCCATGGCATAAATACAAAACTGCTCGTGGACTGAAACTTTGCAGAAATTAAAAACACTGAATAAATTCTCACCATATTTTCTTTATTGAGATTCCTACCTACTCTACTCTACTTGGAAATCTCTGATGCTTTAGGTGATACAATAATTCCATTGCAGCCAGTGAAGCAGTAATGAAAAAGGATAGAAAAACTGACTTCTTGTCAGAGATAACCATAAGGAACTCTAGATGTGGGTCTTTAAAACTAAGCTGATGTATCTAGCTCTTGCAAAGGATCAATGCTTGGGGAGCTAAGCCAATCAGGGCCTCCATATAATCTTCCACAGGATCAACAAGATCATGGTATAAACCTTCTTCTTTAAGGTCTTCCATGGATGGTAGGCTGTCTACATCCTGGACAATTTCAATCATTGCATCTGCAGTGTGGCCCCTACAATCATCCTTTTCCTGGTTGGGAGTATTTGGTAGCTAAGTGTCAACCAGGCATACCTCTTCTTCCACTTCATCAAGACAAATATTTATTTGAGAAAGAACCTCTTCCTTCTCTTCATCACTTTCTGAGCCATAGGGCTCGTTATATTTGATAATGTTGCCCTCTTATAGCTTTGAGATCTTCTGATCTGGTGGGCTGAGCTCTATGAAAAGACTAACACATTCTTGAGTAGGGGTTTCTTTGATTACCTCAACCCTTTCAGGAGAAGGTTTAGTATCTTTATCTTGCTCAAGAGTTTCTCCATTGCTTTCTTCTTCATCCTCTGTGTTGAAAGGCTGCTGACTTGCACCTTCATGGAAATTATTACTGATGATGTGATATAAAGCAGAGTGAAGATTCAATGAATCTTTGTCTACTATCAGGTTTTCAACACTTTCTTCATCAATATCATAGATTGGCTCACCACTTTCTTGAAGTTGCCGGTCTTGATCTTCCTCCCATTGATCCTCTGACGATGGTCCTGCAAGATTAGTTTCCCTTTGGAAAAAATCATCATCAGAGAGGTCGACATTAGGAAAATTATAATTATAAGCAATGTTACCAATCAAACTTTATGGGCTCTCAGTAAGCCTTTCTTCAAAATAAACTGCAAGTTCATCTTCTGATTTAAACTCTTCCTTATCATACATGCTTTGCATGTAGCTCATTTCTTGCAGTGATGTGGTTTGTTTCTTTCGAGGACAAGGAGAAGGTCCTTTCCAATCATCATTTTTTTTTTCAACCTCGTATTCTTCCTCTTCTATGTTCAGCAAGGTGTTGGCTATCTCTATCAATATTTCCAGCTTGTTTTCTATAGAGATCAACCTTTTTGCTCTGTTTGGTCCTTCTTTATTACTTTTAATCTTTCCTCCCTGCATCGTAGGTTGTATTCGATAGTAATTGCTATGTTTTGCATTTCCTCCAGGCTCAAAGGTTCTCTCTCTCTTATATGGAATTCCACCTCAGGGTCAAAGGAACTTGGATAGTGCAATAGGGCCCATCCCAGGGGTGGTTTTATGTTAGCAGATATTGCATTGTATACCTTATTGAACCTAGCTGAAAAATATTGTACTGTCTCTCCTGGCTACCTTTTCAAATTCTGATACTCTTCTGGGATGAGGAAAACAATTTCCGGGACTACCCATTTATCAAGGAAAACTTGACAAAATTGATGAATGTTGACAATGCTTGCAACTGGAAGGTTTTTAAACCAACTCTTAACACTTCCTTGTAATGATAAAGAAAAAATTTTAATACGCACATCATCTTATTATACTTCATACAAGTCAAGTAAATCCTTAAGATTTTGGACATGCTACCCAGTAGTGATCTTTGAATTTCCCCCATCAAAAAGGGTCAACTCATTTGTAAGTCCTACAGGAAAAGGTCAGAAAATAAGAGGCAAAACCAGAGGCTTATATCTTTCTATGACCTTTGTGGGTGTAGGAAGTGTAACAAGAGACCTATGACTGCTTGAAGTTTCATCAGGGGTAAGAGATACAGCATGAGGCTCTTGATTCGCTAGGTTTTTCACAGGTGTATGGGTCAGCTCATGGTCTGAAGACTGAGGCTTGAGATCTTTCCCATAATCAATGTGGATATCATCTTTGTACACTTGATCAAGCTTAAAGTAGGATAGAACATAGTGGTAGATAAAAACAATGAACTCTTTAAACCAAATCCAACCTAAATGTTCTATCCTTCTATAAGGTTTGGCCATGATTCAGGTTCTTCCTCTTGTGGAGTCCTTTGAGAGTTATGGAGTGTGGAGTTACCAGGTGGATGAATTTGAATGTTTGAAGCAAGATGCTATCCACCATCAACAATTAAATACCAATCTAGGCTAAGTGGTATTTTTCCCTAGTGGAGTTGGCATTATGTTGGTGACGACAATGGAACACATGACCAGATATTAGCAATTAAGGACACTCAGATTTTCCCCAGCAGAGTCGCCATTGTGTTGGGGTTCCTACATTTTGGAAAACTTGGCAATACCAAAAGACAAGACAACATCAAACCACTTTGGGATCCTAGGATCTAGCCCTCCTGGATCCAGAGAGGGATCTCTCTATAAATGTAAATAATGATATATATTTAAGGCTCAAAATGATGTATTAGGCTAGCTATGAAGCACAAGGGTTTGTCTGATTTGGTTGGTTGGATTGGTTGGAGATCATTAACTGAGAAGGTTTTGGGATGAAAGGAACAAAAGCAGCAGGATGTTTCAGCAAAAGAAGATAGGTCAAGAAAATGTCAATCCATTGGGATATGGAGTCATGAAAGGGGATTACTTGCATAAAAATTATCCAAGGTTCTTGTAGGGCAATTCATCTATTCCATAGGATCTTTTAGATAGATGGTGGAATGAAAAGAAATAGATTAGGTAAGGACTTTTAACCTATCCTACTTTAACATACTCAAAGGAAACTCTCAGTAATGACACAAAAATTAGCTTAAGATCAGGTCAGAGGTAATTTAACTCGAGGCCTGCTTTCAGCATACTCTCAAGGGAAAAACAATAAGATTTAACATAGAGCAAGGCCTAAGATCAGAGAAGGATTTTTAACCTTCAATGCTTTTGACACTGGCTAAAAGGGATCTTAGAAAGGCCAATCTATTAGAAAAGGACCTTAGTGGACAAGGCTTACTCTAAATCCCCAGTATCCCAATCCTTCCAGCTTAAACCCAACAAGAACATCTAAGCAGCAAACCCCTAATTTGAACATCAGTAAGCATGGGCATGCCAACATCTTCAACTGGTTAAATTATGTGAATTTTCTCTTAGATGCACAGTCAGCAAAAAAAATCAAAGATAAGAAGATCAGGAAATCATTAGGGTACTATGCAGGAGTATATCCTAAGCCATATTTACTGATTCTTATTAGTGAATGATGAACAATATGACTAAAATGAAATAAGACAATTGCAGAAAGAAAAACATCACCCGTAATATAGGCCAGGATCCTTTGAAATATTTTTGTTCAATTAATGTGCAAAACCAGTCACATACTCTGAGCTCAATGGCTCTTTACATTCCAAAATTCTCCTCCCAGCCTACTAAATTACAAACTACTCAGCTACTTTCCCCAATAATAGTTCTAGCAGTCAACTGAATCCATATGACCAACAACCACTTTACAATGTATTCTTCAGGGGTTCTTATAGTAAAACTTGTAACTTTAGTAGTAGATGTAAATTTAAATGATTCATTAAGACAGAGGAGAAGAAGGTTGAGTTCCCATTCTACAAAATGGCTCTTCATTAACTGTGTGTACTCTGAAGTATGGTCTAGAATTCTTTGTTAATAACTTCAAGTATGTTATTCTGAAGAATTCCTACTGATGGTACTCTGTATTTCCTTCTAAAATAAGTAACATGGATAGAAAGTCTGCAGGTCCCCATACTTCCATAAATGCTGTTTTGATAGTTCGTTTAGAAGCTTCCGTCAGTGTAATAACTTTTAAGGGCTCGAGGAGGCATGTAGAACACTGTAGGAAGGTGTCCTTTCAGGAGAAAATACGTTTTGTTGATGCTGAAACACTGATATGAATTTTGTGCGCTTTAGGTCTTATTAGGCCTCTTAATCATCTTCATGATCTTAATCTGTGTCTTCTTCCTTTAATCATTGGATTACAGGTGTTAAATATTCAATTAGGAGCCGTTAAATTTCTTAATTTCACCTCTGATACTCTTTGTTGCTGCTGTGATGGTCGCTGTCTGTGGATGCGCAGGTTTAATGGTTGTGGAGGTTCTTCAACAGAGTTAATAACTCTGATTGGAATGAAACATGTGTTTAAAACCTACTCAGGATTCTTTCCCTGCGATATCTAGCTCTGAAAAAGCTTCCTCTATGCTCTGTGTCACTATGACTGTGACTGTGAGCAATAACGGTTTTCAGCATCTGTAACCCTGCCAAAAGACGATAAACAGGTTAAGAAAAATCCATGGGAGTGGAGGTGGATGTTGTGGAGGCTTGTGGAGATGGCAGTGCAACAGTGAAAACAGTGGCTGTAGCGAAGAAAACGGTGAAAATTGTGAAAGAATGGTGAAGCAATGATCTGATGGAGGTCTGGTGAGAAGATGGTTTTTGACCGTTGGATTAGATCTGATGGTGGTTACCAATAGCTAGGATTTACTGGTGGAGATTCTTTAGAGGAGTTAGGTGGAAGAGATAAACTTTAATGTAAAACATAAAAGTTTAGACTTTAGGTGAATTCGAAAGGAAAATGCGTGAAATAAAATGAAATCGGACTTTGAATGGTGGGACCGAGGGGCGGAGGGAAATTTGAGTGTGGACCGTTAGATCTCAGAAGGAGATCAATGGTTGAGATGCTTTGATGAAGTCCTTTGGAGGTCCAGTGAACATAATATGAATGAAAACGTGATGGAATAAGGGCTGTAGATATATACAGATCAACGGTCGGGATCTTCGGGAAGGGCTATCATAGGCACAAGAGAAGAAGTGGTTTTTAGGAGAAAACAACTGTTTTTGCGCTGCAATAGAGTGGTTTTGAAATTTGCCCAAAAAAATGCGATAACACTTACCTCCCAACACGTGTCCCTCCCAAAACCACTTTCATCGCGTAATTTTGAAGCATTAACTTTTGGGCACAGGAAAAATGTGATATGCACCTCTACCATTAGATGTGGGACTGAGAGATTCGATGGTGCAAGACAGAGCGCGATACAAGGAGATGCACGGTTGGTAAGGTAGGGGCAGGTCAAGAGTGGTTTTAATATAGCCCATCGGATCAGCATGATGGACGATGGAGATTTAAATATGAGGAAGAGGCAAAGGGGCTAGTGCATGAGCAGGGAGAAAGGGGAATTGTTAGATCAATCGAAAGGAACGGTTGAGATCCAATCAAAATCAGAAAAGGCAGGGGCCAAAACTCCGATGGTTGATTTTGTGATTGTGCGTGGACCGTCGTATGAACGTGAGATCGACGGTCGGGATTGGATCGGGAATCGCCAATCAGGGAAAACATAGTGGCACTTAAGAATTAGTGTGGTTGGCAGTGATGTGACGTTGTGATGGTCGTCGTTCTAATGCAGATCAACGATGGAGATCGTAGTGGAGGTAGAGAAGAAAGTGACCAATTGCATCGGAAGAAATAGAACAAACAAAGGGAAGGGCACACATTGGAAGTTCCAATTGCGATTAGCACCTGGGGCTTTAGTGCTTGGTTTTGGCACCGGGTTCTATGTGGTGAAGGGGCTAGGGGCTAGCCGAAAGGGGCTCAACCCTGTAATGTAAAAAAGGGGATTTTTGGGCTAAATTTAGTGCTTTTTAAGGCCAAATGGGGGTTTCGGTAGAAGGGATAAGGGATTTTTAAATTAGACAAAGGGAAATTATAAGGTTTAAAGGGGGAGTTAGGTTGATCTATAGGGTTGATGAGGGATTTTGAAAGGTGAAAAGGTGATGAAAATAGAGGCTTTGTGAGAATGAAATAAGGGGAAATGGAGGCCTTTTTGAAGCATTCTTCTTCTCGAAACAGCAGGGCTTTTTAAGGGGAACAACAGTGAAGATTGTTTAAAGGATAGACAACACATGGAGGCTTCAAGGATGATAGATTTACAAGGGGAATGTATCTCTTGAAGACTCAAAACATTTTAGCCACCTTTTTTCTTGTCAAAAAATTCATAGGTGGCTAAAAAGAAGAAAAAACCTACTTAGATGAAGAACTGGATGTGTACTTGGCTTCTTCAAGTACACAGGTAGATCATGAGGCATGATTTGTCAACTCAGGTGTAAATTTTAATATGACTCATCATAAGGAATGATTTCATGAGCATGAATGATTTGATGGTGGTGATGTTTTATTAGGAGACGACTTGAGAGCCAAAATCATAGGATGAGGAAAAACGAAGTTGAAGCTTAGAGATTGAAAGATTAGGAAAATCCCTCTTGTTTTGGACATCCTAGGATCATCCAAAAAATTAGTTTTTGTAAGCAACATGAGTGATGTCAAAATAAAGATAATGTCTGAAAAGGACACCTACAAGATGGTTCAAGGATAAATGGCATTCTTAATGTTTTTTTTTGTGTTGAATATATGTATAAGCTATTATGAAGTATTGTTAGTGCTAGGTGCAATAGTTCCATTGTTCTTGAGAGTGAATTAGAAAAGGACAAAATCTTGTAGCTTAAAGAGAAAATAATATGTTGTGGCATTAATGAATGAGACGTGCTTGAACTACATGGAAATGATATAGTAAAATGTAGGTTTAATTCCTTCATTCAGTAAATATGTGTACTAGGATTCATTTATATATGACTTCTAGAGGAATGCATGGATAAATTTCTTCTAGAACAAATACAAAGTTTTTAAATTTTTTAAAGAATTTAAAGTGTTAGTGAAGAATTAGAGAGAGAATAAAATAAATGTGTTAAGGATGAAGAATGCTTGAGAATTGTCTAGGAAGTAATTTGAAGAGTTCTATAAAGGGTGTGCTATACCATGGAAGAAAGCTACCAAATACAACTCAATAGAATGGAGTTGTATAAAGGATGAAAAAGATGTTGATAGAAAAGGAAAGGAAAATTGGCAATGGTGGTAGTGCTAGGTTAAAATGAGAATTATCGGAAGTGGAAGTGGAGACTGCATGTTAATTGATAAGTAGATCACCCTCATCAACATTGGATGATAAGGCTCCACATGAGGTATGGATTAGTAATAAACCATCTCTCAGACACCTCAATGTATTTTATTATGTAGCATATGTACACGTTCTAAAAGGAAATAGATCTATTTTGAATATAAAACCAAAAGGGTGCATCATTATTGTTTATAAAGATGGATTAAATGGTTGTACAATTTTCAACCCAGAAACAAGAAAAATTGTGTACAATTGAGATGTGTTGTTTAGAGAAGTGAAAGATTTTATCAAATAAGAAGTACTAATAAGGGAGATTCAAGTATATAATATATAGTTTTAACCAAAATGTGATCATCCATTCTCTTCAGATCAAGAAGAATCACATAGTATAAATTTGAGGAGACCGGTCTGAGAAATAAGCTAGTGAGAAAGGTCCACTTCACCTAATTTATGTTCAAATTTTATTTTTTATTACTGATGATGGTCCTAAAAATATCAGGGAGGGAGTAGATTAAAATTACTATAAGCTCTAGAAAAGTTACATGGTTGAAGAAATGGAAGGCTTAAACAAGAATGAGGATGAGGATGTAGTGGAGTTTCCCCTAGAAGAAAAATCATTGGAAAAAAATTAGTGATTAAGAAGAAATTGAATGTAGTAACTAAATTTTATCTTGATGTGTAGGGGATTGAATTTGGTGATATTTTTTTTAATGTTTCAAAGTTAGATTCTATTATATTCATTTTATCTGCTGTTAGGTTGGACAAATGGGTATGAAAAAAACGTTCCTACATGGGGATCAAGAAGAAGATATTTATATGATGCAATGGAAATTATTTGCAATGAAAGGTAAGAAAGAGTTGGTATACAAGCTAAAAAAGTCCTTGTATGGGTTTAGGCCATCACCAAGGATGTTATATCAAAAATTTGATACATATATATAGGAAGTTGGATTCATGACAAGGAAAGTAGATCATTATGTTTATTTTCAGCTATTTTATGATTGTCTTATTTATTTTCTCTTGTATGAAAATGATATGTTTTTATTTAATGTTCCCAAATTTTAGCCTCAAAGCTAAATGGAACATTAGAGTTAGCACCATCTCTAACCAGTGAATAAATGGGTATAAAAGCCAATAGATCTCCTAAGGAGGAATAAAAGCACTCCAAGTGTGAAATGAGACACTATTTACAGCTTAATAAAACACCTCCATGTATGAACAGGGATAATATCAGGTTGGTTTAGTCCACTCTGACTAAGTCAACAATGTAGTTGTGGAGGAGCAGGAATCAAAGAAGGAATAATGCAGTTTTGGAGGGAGATGAATCTTTTGATGGAGATGACCTAATTGAGTGGGGCCAAGGGCAAGCAAAATCGTGTTTTATTTAAGGAAGAGGACAATAGCATTATTATTCATGTTTTTAGATTATTATTTTGGTCTGCTCAGACTTTTGCTTCCTCTTATTGTTTAGTAGGGTTGTTGTGTTGTTTAGCACCAGGTGTTCCCGAGAGGGAATCCCACCTCTTTCCTTGAGGAGACTCTTGGGGGAGTTTGCATTCATTTTCCACATCAAGATTTTAGGCCAAGCTTCAATATACTTCATAAGCACAGTTTTTGCAAGTTATTGTGTAGTGTTGCAGGGTGCAACAGTGGAAGGGATTGGAATCCCACTTTTCTGAGCTAGTTTCTCATAGGAGGGAGGTTTCCTTCCATTGGGAGATATTTTTGGAGAGGTCTTGAGCTTATTTCATATCTGTGGTATAAAACCACATATTTCCTCGCATTCCCAGTGTTGTTCCAGCTAGGGAATGCATTATTTTTGGAGGCAGCTTCAGTGGATGGTCGAGAAGTTCATCCTTTCATGGGAGGAATCCCTTGATAGATATACATTATATCAGACATATTTCCACCTCCTACACTCTTGTATCTCATGTTTCAGTGATTATTCAATTTTTTTCTGAAGATGACCATTTTATTGTGAGTGTATGACAAGAAACCCTTGCCAAGTTCTCTTGTATTTTGTATAAGGAGACTAGATATCAGTTCTTAAGAATTATTGATTAATACATGAGTAGATATAATTTTTCTCCTATTTTCTGAGTTGAAACCCTCATAAGACTGCAGACTCTCTTTTGTATATTATTTTTGAGTAGCAGTGTTTGGGGTTTTAGTCATTTTCAGCTACACTAGTGTGGGAGGTTTGTTTACCTCACCTAGTTTCCTTTGTTTTAGATATCCTCTTGTAATTAGATGATAGATGGATATATCTCATGGATCCAAGTGATGGTTTTCATTTTTATGGCTTATATTTCTAGAAATGCATTTTTCAGTGAATGCATTGCTAAGAAGTCCATTTTTGGATATTAAAGTGGTATCAAAGCTTCAATCTTGGCTCAGAATGTGGATCTCATGCCATTATACTTTCAAGAGAGATGAACAGAATAGAGAAGGCTTTAGTATGTGAAGGGAGAAAGGAAGATAGGCTTACAAAGCTTCTTCCAAAATCTATGCAAAGCTTTCAAGGAGAGTTGAAGGAAATAAGAATGGAAATGGGATCTCCAGGGGAAGATGGATCTATATCTAAATATAGATTTTCACATGGTGAGTCTAAGCATGTAGCTACACACCATGATGCACAGCGTAGTCAAGTGGCCAAATCTATCTCGATATGGATGAAAGGAGGAAGAATGCCTAAGAGGAGAACTCTTAGTGATTTGTTGCACGAGTATGAATCTCAAAATGAAAGGTTTAGAGATCATACTAATTTCCAGGGGTTTTTCAAGATCCCAGTGGAGAAGAGCAAGCATGAAGATGTAGATAAATTTCTTCTATCTACTTTTGAAGGCTCACCTACATGTTCAGCTGGAGCATGGGTGAAGGAGCTAGACTCCTATTTTCAGTAGCACCATATTTCTGAAGATGAAGCCATCAGAGTTACACTGCTTTAGTTTAGAGGTAAGGCCCATGCATGGTGGATTTTTGAATCTTTTTCTTTAAAGAATGAAAACACTTCCTCTTATGCAAGATTCATTGTAACATTGATGGGAAGGTTTGGTGAAAAACTTCCTAAGACACATGATCAAGGAAAACTTGAGAGAACAAAACCCTTGCATGTGTTGGAAGAAACTCCACTTCAGAAAACGATGGGAGAAGCTAGCATCTTGCATTACACATTTCTGGAGGCAAGAACTCTAGTTCATATTCCTAAACAAGAGGGCACGGGGATCATCTTTTCACAAGGGGATCCAATAGTTGAGATGTTGCCTATACACATTGATGAAGAAGAGGGAAAAAATGTTGTCACATCTAGTGCACATCCAGTACCTCATGCAGATGGAGGAGGAGCACATGCTCCAACAAGAGGGATTATTGTATCCGTTGTACCTTAAGAGGCAATCCCTTAGCTGTGATAAGGAATCAATGCTTACGAAATTTCATAATTATGTCACAAATTCTTTAGGTCTCTATTTTATTAACCCCCAAGTATTTATAATCACACACTTAAATATCAAATATAATAAATACTTTGCAATGCCACCATCTGTTAATGTTGAATGAATGACTGGAAGAAAATGTAAGGAGAAGTCCAAATTGATATGCTGCTTTGTACACAAAATACCATTCCAAACTTCAGAAGAAACATGTGAAAGAAACAGTTAAAACAAAGGAGCGCCTATTAAGGTTTTTAACTCTCATACACAGAAGTAAGAAGAGACCTGCTGCTCATGACCTTGTTTTATTCATAGAAATAAATACATAATAAAAAATGGAATACATTTCAACATAAACAAATTGCCAAAATCTTGCTTACTCATTCATTAATCCTCAAATCTTTGAGTACAAAAATATTTGTCCAGGAGGTCCAAAACTCGAAAACATCCTTCCTCTTGAAATTACATTAAATACAATAAAAATTAGTTTGGAACTGTTGTAACCAATTCTAAATACCAAAAATACTTCATTACTCTGGCTGTCTATTACATGCCTTGAAAATGTCTTTTTACAGTTACATTGACTTCAGAAAATAACATAAAGTAAATATCCTAATCTATAGGAATTGCTGATGAAGTGGCCTCTTTTCCTTGATCAACTGGTTTGTGTTTCTTTGTTGTTGAGCCCTTTGGCAAGTCAATAGTCCAAGTTTTGCATTTTTTCCATATTTATACCTTCATCTTGGGTGAATGTGTTAGATTGTGATATTCCAATCTGAATGCAGTAATTCAGTCATAAGAAGGCCTTTCAGTGAAAAGGGTTTTTACCATCCATAAGAGTTGAAAATGTCTTTGCAAAAAGTTGACCATTGTCTCTCCCTTGAGCTCCTGAGTCTTCTCATGCCTGTTATCGATCTTGATTTTGTCATTACCAGTGAATTTTCATAAGAGCTCCATGGAAAAAGGTTTCCTTCAACCTTCCAACATGATGGTAAGCCTAGCCTTGTTATTTTATGAAATTCTTTGTCAAAATGAGTTACTGCTTCTTTCATTTCTATAAGTTTATTTTATGCATCCTTTCTGAGATCATTCCTAATAATCATCTTATTAATTTCCACTGCATACAACATTCTATCCTGCATATCATTCTCCTCTAAGTCCCGACCTGATTTGGAATTGATATAATCAATAAATCTTCTAGCCCAAGTTGCTCTGTTAATCCCTTTCTGTTTATCAGACATAACCAGTTCTTCACATTCCATAATAAGACTCTTTTCTTGTCTAATAATCATGAGGAAACACCAATTGGACTTCATTTCTGAGATGATATCAGTCCAAATGAGATCCTTAGCTTGTATTAATGACACATTACCTTTCGTTCTTTCTTTGAGATTCTTGATTTCAGCTTCAGCATTTTTGAAATCCATTTTGTACTTATCTGCTTCATTTTCCATGACCTTCATCAATTTTGTAGCAGTCTCCAAATATGTTTGAGCCTTATTTCTATCTCTTTCAGCCATCTGGAACTCAGTATCTAATTGAATAATTTGTGCCTGAGGATCTGTATCACCTGTAGGAAAAACAAAAGTATAGTTATGATTATCAATGTGATTTTGTAAAGAAATTGTAGTCTGTTTCACTTTGGAAATTTCTTCATCCTTCTGCATAAGTTGCTACAACAACTTCTATTTTTCTTTTTCGACCTCTACAATCTTTTCAGCCATTGAGTGTTCACCAGTAGGTAACTTCAATTTCTTCTTTAATGGAGATATCTCTACTTAAGCACTTTGCAAGAACTTCTACACAGTAGTCTTGTCACTAGGGTCTACACCAATATTAACAATAATGTTTTTCAACTCTTCATTTTGGACTATTAAGGCTCTTGAATTGGCCTTTTCTAGCTTCAATTGTTTGATAACTTTCCCTAACATGTTTTCAGCTTTAACTGCCATTGCATTTGTTTTTGTGAGATTATTAACAATCAATTTCCTAGTCTGCATACGCAAATTAATTTTGTCCATTACTAGAATCTTTTTAACAACCATAGTCACATTTACAGTATTAAAATTGTTTGAGGACCCAATTTACATTCCTGTGGGATGTGACAGAGCAATCCTAAATTGATCTTTCTCAAGATCCATTACAGTCAACAACCTTATCTGATCGGTAGTAACCTGATGTTCTCCTTGGGCCTCCATGTTGGCCTTCATTCTCTGATTTTTCTCTTCAATCTGAGAAAACACCTATTTGCTTAAGGGTACCTGTTCATGAGATGATTCATGACCTCCAGGGGAAGAGAGAGCATTCTGCTATTCACCCAAATGCAAGGAAAAACTAGGTGAATTAGAAGAATGATCCTCAACGAACTTTGTCCTTTTCTCAGCTCTTGGAGCCTCATCATCCAAGTCAATAATAGCTTCTTTACCTCTTTTGTTTGTTTTCTCAGTTATAACGGGATTTTGAATGCTTGTATTTACTGAACTTGTTTAACCTCTATTTGCCACCTTTTCCTCCTCAGGTCTTCTTTCATGAATGATAACTAAATATCTGTTTTCAAATTTTCTCTGTGAAATTATACCATGGGGATCATAAG
The DNA here is from genome assembly GCA_034641835.2 of Pinus albicaulis. Lineage (NCBI taxonomy): Eukaryota > Viridiplantae > Streptophyta > Pinopsida > Pinales > Pinaceae > Pinus > Pinus albicaulis. The sequence goes on along the minus strand of CM076571.1, from coordinate 220,065,553 downwards.
TCCATTTTTCTCCTAGTAGCATATGTGTTTCCTCCAAAAAATTTGTTACTTCTTCAAATGCCTACCTCATATCAACTATGAAAGGTCCCACACTCATAGGAAATTTATACATATGACTCTTTTTCATAGGGACAAAGTGCATATGATCAACACTCATGCTTTTTATGATAAATTCTAAGGTGAAAAGCCTCATTGGTACAAACTTTGGGAGCCTATAAGGTTCAACATTCACTCCATACAACCTTATTTTTTAATATTCTTTAAATACAAACCAGTCCTCAAATTTACAACTAGTTCCTAGTTGTAGAAACTCCTGGGCCTTGGGTAAAAAACAAGGGGGATGAGCTCCATTCAATATTTTATATGCAATGGGCATATACTGACTAGCAAAACCAAATAACCCTTCTTCATTTTGCTCCCTTCTGATCATATCTATCCAGAGTACAAATGAATATCTTTGCTTGTTTACATCCATTATATTTAGACCTAACTACATGAATTATTCAACATTTTGGTATAAAAATAAGTAGAAAACCAGTGAGGGAAATTTAAAAGAACCTATTAGTGAAAGACTCATCAACTGTGAATTGACTTCTTGTCGCCAAAAGGATGGAATATCCAGGAAAATTCCCGGCTTCATCATCATGGCGAATATTCCTAGGACTCAATTTTCCACTGTAACATTGTCTTCTTTGCCCAAGATTTTAGCAATACTACTTAAAACAGGTCGAGTGTCTTCGTTGAAGACTCCTATAGAAAATTCTCCACATTCTGGCTGAAACTGATTCATATCGGGCTTCAAATGGAACATAAAATGATTGAGTTCTTCTCCTGCAAGGATTTCATAGTAAGTAACCAGTGAATCTTTTGAAAATTGAACTGATGATTAGGCTTCAGGAAAACAGAAGGCTTGGCAGATTAATTGGGTAGACACCTGCAGAGCATTTTCCCCTTGGGAATTCATTACAAAACATTTTCCAGGATTCAATGCGGAAACCAACCAATAAATAAACTATGGGAATAAATGTGTCTTCGGGATGCACATAGAAAGCACCCCAGATTTTTTTCATGGCATAATAGACAGGGGAATTATCTTTGTTCAATACAACTTGTTGATAGAATCAAAGATGAATTACAGAAGACGCAGTATCTTGAATGTTTCTCTCATCATCCATGAGAGGAATGTGAGTCGATGAACTAGATAAAGAAGAAATTTTAGCCATGAATAGAAAAGTTGTTGAAGGAATACTCTTGCAGGGTGACAAAATAGAAAAGGTGACAGGTGGAAACAATAGGTCAAAACACGACAAAATGCAAAATATTTTGAAAATGAAATGAAAACACCCCTAAATAGGTGGCATGGTTTTGGTGTTAAATGCCTTCGCCACATGTTACCTAACCATTGGACTGATTCGACATGGAAAACAGTTGTTATCCATTCATCATATGACGTCATTGCGGGGGTCTCGGGGTATCGCTAAAAACTCTAGCTTGAGCCCCTATAGTTGATATCCATCATTTATCTTCATCGCCTCCGCAGTAAACCCAGTCAACTACGGGGGCACCCCTCTCCATTAACTCTCGCGCTATTAGTGCCCATGGGTTGGTCCATCCGGTTCATAATTTTAATATCAGCTTTCTCTACCTTTTGAATTGATCGACGTTTAATATTTGGATATGAAACCCACTTGTACAAAGTTTGAAACATTAAAACTTCAATATATCAGACCTAAAACATTTTTTTTTCATTCTAAAGTATAAAATACTTTAACATATTTTATTTTCTTTCAATTTCATATTTTTTATTTATTTTTAGCATACAATTAAAAGGATATGCAGATGATCCACAACATCTAGCTCCACCTGGGGATAGTGTTTTTTACACGAAACACTATGAACCTGCAGATTAGTGCCTTCACTTCGGGCATGGAGTCAAAAATTGCTTGATGAAAAATATACAATGATAAGAAACCGGATATGTAAAATGATGAAATGACTGCTTCTAGTGTTGAAAATAGTGTTTCAAACACTGTCCATTAATAGGCAGTTCTAATACTTCTTCGTTAAGATTTTCCAACATGAAAGTGTTTTTTTCTCTGGCTTCAATGATTTTATATGGACTATACCATAAAGGATCAAATTTTCCATGCTTCCCTTCATCCTCTCTTCTTGTATCCCATCTTAGTACTAGATATCCATCTTGAAACATGATTTCTTTTTCTTTTCTATCAAAAATGGACTTTATTTTCTCTTGATAAGTGACCAAATTGTCCCTAACCTTATTTCTACTTTCACTTAATTCCATCACTTTATTCATTCTTCTAATCAGGGCATTAGGTTCTTCTTGAGCATCTTGAAGGAAAGATATTACTGGCCTTACTAACTGAGTGGGAAATAATGCCTAAGTACCATATACTAATTCAAAATGTGACTTACCAGTGGATCTCCTAGTAGTCATCCTCACTGCCCATAAAGCAAAGACCAGCCTTGAATCCCAATTCTTCTGGTTCACATTTATCGTCTTCTTCAAGATTTTCACCAATGTTTTATTAGAGGATTCTGCTAATCCATTTCCTTGAGGGTGATATGCTATAGAATGGGACAATATCACATTATAAGTTTGAAAAAAGGTTATAAACCTGACTGAGTTGAAGACTTGAACATTATCTGTCACAATCTTCACTAGACATCCAAATCTACTGAAAATATTTTCCTCCAAAAATTTCATTACAACCAAATCATTTTCTTTTCTGGAAGGGACTGCCTCTACCCATTTTGTAAAATAATCAGTTGCAGTCAAGATCCATTTAAATTACCCACTTGATGGTGGATTTATTTCCCCAATGAAATTCAATCCCCATTGTCTGAAAGGTTCTTCAACAAAAACAGGGAGAAGAGGTAAAGGAGCTAACCTTTTCTTTTCTGCAAACAACTGACATTTTTGACAACTTCTAACAATCTTGTATATGTCTGCAAACAAAGATGGCCACTAAAAACCCTATTTGAGAATATTATGAGCAGTTACTTTCCAACTGTAATGAACTCCACATAAGCACTCATGATACTCTTTAATCACTTCTAAGGTTTCCTCTTCTGTTAAACATAACAACAACACACCGGCAAGATCTTTCCAATACAAATTAGCTTCAATTATAATATAAGGCTGAGCTTTAAGTTTCAAGGCTCTATACCTAGCTCTGTTAATTGAAGGTGGACAAGAAATGAAAAAAAAATAATGAATAATATCTTTGTACTAGTTTGAACAGAGGAATTTATACTTAATTGCTGCTTTTGTCCGAATGTGAATTGATTATTCAGTGACTTCTTATATAAGTGCAAGTAAACTGATTCCCAAAGCTTGGAAATTAGATTCTGTTAACAATTTAGCCAACCCTAGTCCTTTGACTAGTTTCATTGGTTTGATATCCAAATCATATTCTTGGATTTTAGCAATCCATTTACCTCTTTCCCCTTCAACATCACACTGCACTAATACATCCTTTACAACAAAATTAGGCACATATGCTACAATTTGAGAATGAATTATATAAGTTCTAAAAGCCTTCAATGATTTAACCAGATCATATACCCGTTTCTACAATATATTATACTTCAGTTCTGCATCTTGAAGCACTTTGCTAAAAAATGCTACAATTTTCTCACTTCCTTCTTCATTTTTTGTAGTAGCACAACAACAATTGTAGAAGAAGATGCAAATCAGAAAATTTGAAAAGGCTTCAAATAATCTAGATTGACTAAAACAAGAGCTTCTTGGAGAGCTTATTTAATTCTTCCAAAAGATTCCCTTGCATCTTTGTCCCACTTTACTTTAGGATCCTTTTTAAACATATATGTTATTTTACTGACAATCTCAGCATAATTCAGGACAAATATTCTCAAAAAATTGATTTTTCCAAGAAACCTTTGAATATCCTTCTTTCTTCAGGGTAGTGGGATTGTCTGTATGGCTTCAACCTTGGCTGGATCAATCTTCACTCCTTATTTTGAAACTATATGGCCTAGAAATTTTCCTTCTTCTAGACAAAACAAGGACTTTTTAGGATTCAATGATAATCCATATTTCCCGCATTTTAAAAAGGCTTTCTCCAAATTTTGCAAGTGTTCATCATCAGAACTTGAAAAAATTGTAACATCATCAAGATAAATAACTACAAATTTGTCCCCTACAAATGCAATATCCATTGCCCTTTGGAAAGTAGCTCCTGCATTCATGAGGCTGAATGGAATCTTGGCATACATGAATGTTCCCCACGGTGTAGTGAAAGCAATTTTCTTTTGATATTCCTTCTTCACAGCAACCTAATTATACCCAGAAAAACCGTCAACCATGGATAGCCTGTATGCTCCCATTATTTTCTGCAAGACAAAGTCCATCTTTGGTAGAGGATAATTATCCTTCAATGAAGCTCTGTTCAAATCTCTGAAATCTACACATAGTCTTATCTCTCAAGTTTTCTTCCTGACTAGTACAAGATTGGAAACCCAATCCGAATATCTTAGAGGAACTATAATATTTTCTTATAAAAGTTTATTTACCTCTTTTTCAGTTGGAAGCAGAGATAATGAGTTAGCTTGTCTGAGCTTCTGTCTATGAGGCTTAATCCCATATTTCAATGTAATTTTATTCTGAATAATACTTTTATCATAAGTTTTTAGATCTTCATATGGCCATTCAAATACATCCATAAACTGCTTAAAAATATCTACATACCCCTCTTTGTATTCCTTTGGAACTCCTTTGAACAATTTAACTATTTTAGGCTCATATTGAGTTCCTAAATTCTAGTCTTCATTTTATCCATCTTGTGCTACCTTTTTCTGGTTTTCTGCCACATCGTTAGCATCAAACAATCTTTCAAGAGGTACTAAACCTCCGAGAAAAATATTATCTTTCAACTAAATTATCTCCTAGTCTCTAATTGTTTGCTTTAGATTTTTCGACATTTCACCTTGATCACTTTCATCCACTTCTAAATCAATTTGACTGTCTTCAAAATTTCCAATCATCATCAAGAACTGATTAATCTGATCATCATCTTCAAAGGCATGCCAATGCTTTACATTATCAGGAATTAAAGGCCTCTGTCTTAACTCAATCTCATATCTCAACCTTTGGTTGATTAGTGGTTTGAATGTACTAGCTACAATTGCTAACGAATTTGCCATTGTATTCTCCTCTCTTCGAAGGAACTGCGAATTAAAGACCTTAAAATAATTTTAAACTAGGTCCCATACCTCATTTCTATATGACCTCAATCTGGGATGCTTAGTCTGACACCAATTTTTAATTTCCCTTATGATTAATTCAGAATCACCAAAAACAGAGATAGACTGAATTCCCATATGTTTAGTTGTTTCCAGACTTAAAATCAATGCTTCATATTCAGCTACATTATTAGTGGATTCAAATTCCAGTTTGAAAGAAAAAGGTACAAGGTTACCTTCAGGAGATACAAAAATGAATCCAACTCCAGTGCCGTCTTTTGAAAATGCACCATTGAAATAACACTTCCAAAGCTTATTTGACTGCAGCTCCTTATGTACAATGGGTGAAGGGAGATGCTTTTGTGAATCTTCGGAAAATTCTGCATCTTTATGCAACACGAAACAAGAGAGATCCTCCTTCTCTTGACCATAAATGGGGGAATTACCTGCATCTTTCTTGGTAGTAGTTTTCAAAAATCTGGTTTCTCTATATAACCTCCTATCCTCCCCATTAAAAACAGGAATGATGGCATATGTGAAATATAATTTCAAAACTCCAAGTTTTGCTGCCCAAGATCTAGACAACAACATACCAAATCTGGTTGGAATATCTGCTACTACCACATCCATCATAATATTCTTAGCTAGAATTTGGGCTAAGCAAACAACCATATCTTTGATAATACCCACACACTTTACCCTTTTTGAATCAAAGGAATAAATGTCTCTATATAGTTCGGTAATCTGCAAATTTAAATCTTTCATCACAAATAGTGGCATTTGATTATGTGATGCACCAGAATCTAGCATACAATTATGTAAAATGAAATCATGTAACAGAACTAATACATAAAAAGGTGGAGCAAAAGAATCTACCTCTTCAACATGAGGTCCAAAAGTAACCACTAGTTTCTCCTCTAGCAGGTTCACTATATCACCCACCTCATCAGACTAACATAAATTAATAAACTCTGCAATTTCCTTCTTATAACAAAGGGTTTTCACCAGCTCAAGAAATGGTACTTGAATCTTCACCTTTTCTAACTCTTTTGACAAACTGAAAGTTTGATTTTGTTTTGTTAACTTTTCAGGTTCTTCTTGGTTTATCTTTGGATTTGCAGTTTGATCAGAAATAGTAACAATCTTCTCCAACATATTAGGATCATTATGTTTTATTTGGGAAGCCTCAGCTCTCAGTTCTTCTTTTTCTTTATCTTGATTGATGCGCTGTTTCCCTTGTCTGATTTTTTAATTTGGTTCTTTTGTAGTGGAGTCACCATTGGAGTAGGTACTGATTCTTATTCTTTCCCTTCATCATATTGAGTTCTAAATCTCTTCTTTGACCTCAAATAATATTTTTTATGCAATTATGACTGCATAAAATCAGTAAATTGTTTACAGTAATCATCCATTTCTTCTTGATCAAATGAGATATCAGTTTCTTTACTTTCCTCTTCATATTCTTTTTCAATTTCTCCTTCTGATTCATCATCCTCCATATACACAGCAAAAATTTGATCTTCATATTCCTTTTCATTATCATCAACAAAATGTGATAATTTTGCCTCTATATACAAAGGAGCTTGCACTTGATCTTGATCCTTTCTTTCTCTTTGTAAAATCTGCAGGGTCTGTTTTCTGAACTAGGGATTAAAAACCCCTCTGTTTTGTTTTGTGGATTTATTGTTGTTGATTTCCATTTTTACCAATTTGTTAGAAAAAAATTTTATGACCTTAGTCATATCATCGATTCTTTGATCTTGAGATGAAACTTCTTCTTTTTATTTTTCTATCTCTAACTTTCCCAACAGCAGACATATTTGCCTCAATCTCTAAGACATCAATTTGAATTTGTTCAAGGGTGCGGGATCTTCTTTCTCTCAATGTAAAACTAAAATTTGGCTCAAATTCTCAAGGAAAAACAACGCTTGCTTCAATAGGCAGAGGTTTCATTTCCAAGGGAAAACTATTATACAACTTATTAAAGCTTTTGAAAAAATCATTCACATTTTCATTTGATTTCTTCTTTATTGCATTGAATTCTGTTAAAGAATAACCATGGTCCCTTTTTTTCCCCATCTTTGGATGAAATATCTTTCTAATTCATCCCAATAATTTATTGAACCATTTTCTTGCCTCTCCACTTAGAGACTGCACAAAAAGTCTCATCACAACATGTAGATCTTCCACATTAAAATTTTCAGTAAATGTGCAAAACAAGGGAAAGTGTTGTTCTGCAGTTATTTCATCTTCACTAGTAAATCTAGGGAGAAACTTGAGATACTCCTGAGGCATTGCATTCATTGGTTGGGGCAGATTTAATGGTGCATATCTATTCATCAAGAAAGTAGGGGTTTCCATGTTTATGACCTGATTGACTGCACCTTGAGTGGGGGTAAAATGGATACCAGTTGTAGGTGGGGATGAATGGGGTGGAACAACTGATATAGGGGTATGTGTATGAACAATAGCAAAAGAACTGGAAACTGTATCAGGTTGAGTTTCTGTAAGAGGAAATGAAACAAACTCAAAATATTCCTCTTCTAATGTTGGTTCTTGGAAATGAATGGTTGAAGGTGATCATTCTAAAATGTATGTGAACTTCTATCAGGTGCAAGCAGTGTGGCATCAGGTGTAGAAAATATTTTTGTTTTCTGGCCTTTCTTTGAAACTAACTTTTCTGGATCAGACAAAATAGGAGCTTTTTGCTGAGAGGTATCTAACCTCGTGTGAGGCTTCTTAGGAGCCAGAATTGTTTTAAAGAAACACAGCTCATTATTTCCTCCTCTCTGAACAACCAGATAAAAATATGAACAAAACCCAGGGAAAATTTTGAATCTTCGTTCCATGGAAACAACGCCAACTAATGTTGTACCTTAAGAGAAAATCCCTTAGCTGTGATAAGGAATCAGTGCTTAATACATTTCATAATTATGTCACAAATTCTTTAGGTCTCTGTTTCATTAACCCCCAAGTATTTATAATCACACCCTTAAATATCAAATATAATAAATGCTTTGCAATGCCACCATCTATTAATGTTGAATGAATGAATAGAATAAAATGTAAGGAGAAGTCCAAACTGATATGCTTCTTTATACAAAAGATACCATTCCAAACTTCGGAAGAAACATGTGAAAGAAATAGTTAAAACAAAGGAGCACCTCTTAAGGTTTTTAACTCTCATACACATAAGTAAGAAGAGACCTGCTGCTCATGACCTTGTTTTATTCATAGAAATAAATGCATAATGAAAAATGGAATAAATTTCAACATAAACAAATTGCCAAAATCTTTCTTACTCATTCATTAATCCTCGAATCCTTGAGTACAAAAATATTTGTCCAGGAGGTCCAAAACTCAAAACACTCCTTCCTCTTGGAAATTACATCAAATACAATAAAAAGCAGTTTGGAACTATTGTAACCAATTCTAACTACCAAAACTAGTTCATAACTTTGTAGGTTGTCTATTACATGCCTTGAAAATGTGTTTTTACAATTACGTTGACTTCAGAAAATAACATAAAGTAAATATCCTAATATATAGGAATTTCTGTTGAAGTGGCCTTTTTTCCTTGATCAACTCATTTGTCTTTCTTTGTTGTTGAGCCCTTTGGCAAGTCAATAATCCAAGCTCTGCATTTTTTCCATATTTCTACCTTCATCTTCGCTGAATGTGCCATATTGTGATATTCCAATCTGAATGCAGTAATTCAGTCATAAGAAGGCCTTTTAGTGAAAAGGGTTTTTACCATCCACAAGAGTTGAAAATGTCTTTGCAAAAATTTGACCATTGTCTCTCCCTTGAGCACCTGAGTCTTCTCATACGTGTTATCGATCTTGATTTTTGTCATTTCCAGTGAATTTTCATAAGAGATCCATGGCAAAAGGTTTCCTTCAGCCTTCCAACATGATGGCAAGCCTGCCCTTGTTATTTTATCAAATGCTTTGTCAAAATGAATTATTGCTTCTTTCATTTCTATAAGTTTATTTTCTATAGCCTTTCTGAGATCATTCCTGATAATCATCTTATTAATTTCCACTTCATACAACATTCTATCATGCATATCATTCTCCTCTAATTCCTAATATGATTGGGAATTGATATGATCAATAAATCTTCTAGCCCAAATTGCTCTGTTAATCCCTTTCTGTTTATCAGACATAATCGGTTCTTCACATTCCATAATAAGACTCTTTTCTTGTGCAATAATCATCAAGAAGAACCAATTGGACTTCATTTCTGAGATGATATCTGTCTAAATGAGATCCTTAACTTGTATTAATGACACATTACCTTTCATTCTTTCTTTGAGATTCTTGATCTCAGCTTCAACGTTTTTGAAATCCATTTTGTACTTATCTGCTTCATTTTCCATGACATTCATCAATTTTTTAGTAGTATCCAAATCTGTTTAAGCGTTGTTTCTATCTCTTTCAACCATCTGCAACTTAGTTTCTAATTGAATAATTTGTGCCTGAGGATCTGTATCACCGTTAGGAAAAGAAAAAGTATAGTTATGATTATCAATGTGATTTTGTAAAGAAATTGTAGTCTGTTTCACTTTGGAAAGTTCTTCATCCTTCTACGTAAGTTGCTGCAACAACTTCTCTTTTTATTTTTCTACCTCTGCAATCTCTGCAGCCATTGAGTGTTCACCAGTAAGTATCTTCAATTTCTTCCTTAATGTAGATATCTCTACTTCAGCACTTTGCAAGAACTTCTGCACATCAGTCTTGTCACTAGGGTCTACGACAATCTTAACAATAATCTTTTTCAACTCTTCATTTTGGACTGTTAAGGCTCTTGAACTAGCATTTTCCAGCTTCCATTGTTTGATAACTTTCCCTAACATGTTTTTAGCTTTAACTGCCATTGCATTTGTTTTTGTGAGATCATTAAAAATCAATTTCCCAGTCTGCATATGCAAATTCATTTTGTCCATTAGTGGAATTTTTTTAACATCCATAATCATATTTACAGTATTAAAACTGTTTGGGGACCCAATTGACATTCCTGTGGGATGTGACAGATCAATGCTAAACTGATCTTTCTCAAGATCCATTACAGTCAACAACCTTGTCTAATCAGTAGTAATCTGATGTTCTTCTTGGGCCTCCATGCTAGCCTTCATTCTCTTATTTTTCTCTTCAATCTAATAAAACACCTGCTTGATTAATGGTACCTATTCATGAGAGGATTCATGACCTCCAAGGGAAGAGGGAGAATTCTGATCTTCACCCAAATGCAAGGTAAAACCGGGTGAATTAGAAGAATGATCCTCAGCAAATTTTGTCCTTTTCTCAGCTCTTGCAGCCTCATCATCCAAGTCAATAACAACTTCTTTACCTCTTTTGTTTGTTTTCTTAGTTATAACAGGAGTTTGAATGCTTGTATTTACTGAACTTATTTCACCTCTGTTTGCCACCTTTTCGTGCTCAAGTCTACTTTCATGAATGAAAGTTGAATATCCGTTTTCAATTCTTCTTTATGAAATTATACGATGGGGATCATAAGCCCATTTTTCTCATAGTAGCATATGTGTTTCCTCCAACAATTTGTTACTTATTTAAACACCTACTTCGTATTAACTATGAAAGGTCCCACACTCATAGGAAATTTATACATATGACTCCTTTTCATAGGGACAAAGTGCACATGATCAACATTCATGCTTTGTCGGATAAACTGTAAGGCAAAAAGCCTCATTGGTACAAATGTTGGGAGCCTATAAGGTTCAAAATTCACTCCATACAACCTTATTCCTGAATACTCTTCAAATACAAACCAGTCCGCAAATTTACAACTAGTTCCTAGATGTAGAAACTCCTGGGCCTTGGGTTAAAAACAAGGGGGGTGAACTCCATTCAATATTTTATATGCAATGGGCATATACTGACTAGAAAAATCAAATAAACCCTCTTCATTTTCCTCCCTTATAATCATATCTGTCCAAAATACAACTGACTATCTTTGCTTGTTTACATCCATTATAATTAGACCTAACTGCATGAATTCTTCAACATTTTGATATAGAAATAAGTAGACAATCAGTGAGGGAAATTTAAAAGAACCTGCTAGTGAAACACTCATCAACTGTGAGTTGATTGCTTCTTTCCAAAAGGATGGAATATCCATGACCATTCTCAGCTTCATCATCATGGTAAACATTCCTAGGACCGACTTGTCCACTGTAACATCCTCTTCTTTGCCCAATATTTTAGCAATACTACTTAAAACAGGTCGAGTGTCTTTGTTGAAGACTCCCATAGCAAATTCTCCACATTCTGGCTGAAAATGCTTCATATCAGGATTCAAATGGAACATAAAATGATTGAATTCATCTCCTACAAGGCTTTCATAGTAATTAACTAGTTAATCTTCTAAAAATTGAACTGATGATTCGGCTTCAGGAAAACAGAAGGCTTGGCTGATTAATTGGGTAGACACCTACAGAGCGTTTCCCCCTTGCGAATTCATTACAGAAAATCTTCCGGGATACAATGCGGAAACCAACCAATAAATAAAATATGGGAATAAATGTGTCTTCGAGATGCATGCAGAAAGTACCACGGATTTTTTCATGGTGGAATAGACAGGGGAATTATCTTTGTTCAATACAACTTGTTGATAGAATGAAAGATGAATTACAGAAGACACAATATCTTAAATGTCTCTCTCATTATCCATGAGAGGAATGTCACTCGATGAACCAGATTAAGAAGACCTTTTAGCCATGAGTAGAAAAGGTGCTGAAGGAATACTCTTGCAAGGTGACAAAACAGAAAAGGTGACGAGCGGAAAAAATAGGTCAAAACATGAAAAACTACAAAATATTTTGAAAAGGAAATGAAAACACCCCTAAATAGGTGGCACGGTTTTGGTGTTAAATGCCTTCACCACCTGTTACCTAACCGTTGGACTGATTCGACATGGAAAATGGTTGTTCTCCATTCAACATATGATGTCACTGCGAGGGGTATTGGGGTATGGCTGAAAACTATGGCTTGTGCCCCCATATTTGATATCCACCATTGAACTTCATCGCCTCCGCGGTCAACCCAGTCAACTACAGGGGCACCCCTCTCCATTAAATCTCATGCTATTAGTGCCCGCGGGTTGGGCTATCCGGTTCATACTTTTAATATTAGATTTCTCTGCCTTTCGAGTTGATCAACGTTTAATATTTCGATATAAAACCCACTTGTAAAAAGTTTGGAACAATTAAACTTCAATATATCAGACCTAAAACATTTTCTTTTCATGCCAAAGTATAAAACTATAATTATTTAACATATTTTCTTTTCTTTCAATTTCAGATTCTTTTTTTTTTTGTATTTTTATAATAAAATTAAAATTATCTGTAGATGATCCACAACAGTATCCTTACAAGAAGCTCCCCAGGATCTCATACATGGAGGTCCGAGCACAATCAGTGAGTAGAATGATTGTGTAGCATTGCGGCTGCAAGGAGGAGGCAGGGAGGAAGAGCAACATCACCTGATGAGAGGCACACACTCTTCTCTATTTTAGGAAACTAATGCAAAGAGGAGGCAGATTGTACTGCGCTGTGAAGAAAAGGGCAAGGTTACCCAACCACATGTACAGTCCACTTTTGACATTGATGTCTCACTGCATGTAGGTATTCCACCTGGGAGACCACCAGATCTAGCATTGATGAAAGACATCTTGTCTTTGGGTTAACCCCTCTTTGATTTTGGAGAGGTGAAGGGTTTGGAGGAGAAATTTGGCATGGGGGATGTCAAAGTAGCAGGCACCTGCATGAGGAGAGCTTCACATGCCAGATCACCGACGCTGTCTCTTAGGAGGATTGATCCTTGCTGGATGGATAAGTCGTTCTTGCGAACAAGACAGACCTCCCAAGTGTCCTACAGACAACTAGCAACAAAAGGACAAACAAAAATATCTTTCTCTAGATATATTATGATTCATAATTAAATGCTATAAAGGTTTAACGATCTTACCTTTGATCCAATGCTTGTTCGTAGTAGTAGTCCTTCAGTCGCTTGAAAGAGTTATCTTCGAAGATCTGCAATCACAAACAAAAAAACATCAAATAGCACCTACATAGCATATATTCATAAATCATATCCATTATGGCAATCAAGGAATCCATAAAATAAACCAATCAATTGATAGCTTATTGAGAAAAATGGATTTATTTGTATTAACTTAAATAAGGAAAAGCCTTACAACTGTGTCTACCTTGATGTCATACAAGCCTTCCTAGGGTCTGGAACAGGAATTTCCTTTACTCTGATCAGCCTTGCACTCTTCCAACTGAGACACATATAGGTATGTAATCCTTCCCACATGAAATCTCAGCTAAAAGGGTCTAAGTTTCAACAGCACTTCGCCTCCAATAATACTAAAACTTCAACTCATCAATTGTAACACCTTGAGGCTGCCCCATGCCTCTTTTTATAGTGGAAGAGAGGAGGTTACAACTCTATACAAGAAGGGATATAATCCTCCTTCAAAGGGATTAGTTCCTTACATCAAGGGGTTAGCTCCTTATTGGATGGGATGCATGAACATGAAAGGAGCAGACTTTCCACCGTAGGAATGTTTCTAGAAGCTTCCAAAAATGACTTAAACTGAGCTTATAGATTTTACTTTCCCCTTTTCTAACCTTTTACAGGGCTCTGAACTTTTAATAAACATAAATTGCACTTGGCTACGCATGATTTATAGCCAAAAGGCACGGGACTGCAGGAAAAACTAGGAGAAAGTGCGGTACCAAAGTTTTAAGGATTTTATGAGCTTTTCTCTTAGTTTCAAGGCTTGAATTTAGGATATTTGATATTGTAGACTTCAAGGGGAGTACTAAAATGTCATGGTGAAAAATTTCAGTGTAACAAATTGCCCCCTAAAGTGAGAAATCTGAGAATATTAGAAGATTGATGTGCTTTATCATTTCAAGGATCAGCCTGTGGACACCCCAGTCAGAACCCTATAAAAACATTTAATGCAACACATATACATATATATCATCACTGAGGTAGTCATTCCCATACTCAAATTAAAACTAACTAATCTTGTTCTGATATAGAAATGATTTTAATATTACATCAATAGTGTAGACACAGCATGGACGTAGCCATCTGTAATGAATCATCTAATGCATAATGAATAATAAAACTCCTCACAGCTAGGATGGTGGAAACTAGATCCAGGGTCTCGATTTCTGCTTCTCGAACTAGTACTATTCTATCCATGCGATTAAATGTGTTGAATTCGAACATGGTAGAAACCACTTGATTAGCAGTCAATGATGTGAACTGTTAACAAGTGTGATAGAAACCACCAATAATGATAATGGTTCTCAAGGTACTCAATACAATCCATGAAATGCGAATAAGTGATCTGAAGTAGAACATTTCACGGAATCATTCGATCGAAGGTCAATGATGTAACCTGTCGTCGAAGGTGAGAAACCTGCCATTAAGGCATGTAGATTCCAAGGTACTGATGGATTCTAGATCAACTTCCTATATGATGAGCTATCATCGATAGAAAGTGATCCGTAACAAGCAAGCTCACGACACGAAACTATAGATCAAGTTTTGAAGAAAGTTTTTGCGAGGACTGACTCAGGGATGGTCAACACGAATGGAGACAAGTGTTTGTAGATGAATGGTTTTCTTTGACTGTCCTCTTGATCACATAACGACAATGCAGATGGTTTGATGACATATTCCCTAAGCTAATACCAAGAAACCGACTAAAGACTTTCAATGTGGTTTGATTAACTAATATGCAAAGGATTTCTTAACCCAGGTGGAAGTGCGAAAAAAATTGTTGTGTTCAAGAGTGGTGTAATGCTTTTTACAAATCAAAATGTAACAAACAAATATGTTTTTCTCTCTTTCCCCCACCATTTCTGGCAAGTACCTCTTTATTTTTGACAAGCTTGAGGAGGATAACATTTTCTTGTTTATAAGCTCATCCTTCGAATGAGTCCAACTTACTTTAAAATCGAGCCCTAAGGAGTGGTTTGTTCCTATTTGTAATCGACAAGTCCTTTACTATTAAATTTTAATGAGTCTAGTGTAGGAGAAACTCGGTGTTTTTCATTTTTAGGGAGTCAGAAGAAAAAACTTAAGAAAACTCCATGGGTGTTCTTTTTCATAAATTTAGTCTCTCAGGCTCGAAAAAGGATAAAATAATGCAAGGGAGAACTCTATTGACCATGATTAGTCAACGAATACCTTTTTCATAAATAGTCCATTTCAATATAGAAAAGGGGTAAACTTATACTGAAGGGATGATTGTTCAATTATTTTAACGAGTTCGAATAGTCAAGTACTCGGCAATCTTTTCATTTTTAGAGAGTCTGAAAAGGGCTTAAAAGAGGACTCCATGGTTTCACTTTTTTGTAAATTTTTAAAGAGCCCGAAAAAATGATAAAAGTTTACTCTTCATCAAAAATGACCATTTTGCCTGAAAAATTGGTTATTCTAAACAAAAACTCGAAAAAATAAACATATTTGTTTCAATAATAAAAATATTTTGAAAAACTGTCTTTTTAAAGTGAAAAATAAAGAAATTTTAAATTCATCTATTCGAAGAAACTTATAAAAAGGAGTTTCTCAAGTTCATTTTTACCGTTTGAGTTTGGAGTGAAGTTTTAAGAGCTCTTGGAAAAAAACGCTTCGGAGAAGATTCTGGGCAAACCGACCATTGGAATCAAAAACTATATATTTTAGGTAATCCACAACCTCCTTATTTTGCTTTTTATCAATTCAATATTTTAAATTAGGGTCAGAATTTCATTTTTGGGAAAAGAATATGTTGAAAAATTCGCCCTTAGGTGTTCACACCTAAGACATTAGGTACCTGCGGACCCCGAAATATTTCTACAAAGAAAAATGTCAGGGCCCCGCACTTTTAACATAGGGCCCCTGCATATCTATGCACTGTCCCTGAGCGTAAAGTGTGGAGGTGCCGTAAAAAATTTAAAAACATATTTTCTTCCTAAATTACCCAATTATTTTTCTTCAAAATGATTCTAATCCTTCATTTTACTTGTTGTAGGATATCTACAATGCTTATTTGGCAAGAATGGGAGCATGAAGAGGTAGATGAAGTAGCAATAAATCATCAACCTACTTTGCAAGCTTTAAGAGTATGCGGGCTTTACAAATTTTGGGCTATCAGTGGCATGAGAGCTCAAGTGGATCTTCTTACTTGGCTGGTAAATAAATGGGATGTTCGGGACCAGTGTTTCGTGATCGGAGGTCACCGGCTTGAGATTGAGCTGGAAGACATATATTTTTTGACTGGTTTGTTTAGGAGAGGTGAACCATTATCTCTATTTGGGGCTAGGCCAGGAGGCCAGTCTATTGCCAGCCTACAACTAGAGTTCTGTAATTATGAAGCCAATCCCCGAGACAAATGGATTGACATAAAACTATCATCCATCCTGAGTTAAAAGTGATCACTTTTACCGTTTTCAAGTTATGTGGAAGTGAAAATTTGCATGTAGCCACTGGATCTCAGATGCGCATAGCAGTAGATTCTTTTTTGGGCACCATATTCAGCTGGTGTGAGGCAGTGTTGGAAAATGTGAAAGGCCAACTTACCAGAGCAAAGAATGGGAAGCTAAACAAATTTGGATATGGGTCTATTGTAGTCACCTTTGCTCTAGAGAGGATCCCCATGTTAGCCCCGCAGCATATTCTTGTTGATGCTGGTCGACCTCGAGAGCCTAGGATGGTTCGTTGGGTTGCTTTGATGGCCTACCACAGCGAAGGCAGGGAGATTGTTCGATTTCCTTCGACATATTTTTGTTGGCTGGAATGCAAACTTTTTGTTATAGAGGATTTTCCTTCTACTGGCATGGATTTTCATGGCGACCAGGAAATGCCCCTTCCTCCAGGAGCTCAGTGGGACAAGTCAGGTAAAAAATCTCTTTTGACATGTTCTAATTTCTATTTTTTTTTTTTTTTTTAAAATCGTCCAAAACTAATAACAAAAATTTCAAATGCAAATGTGGGTCCGAGTTGACCAGCCATTCTTCATCCCTTTGATCGGAGGAAAAGAGATGAAGTACCACCACCACCACCCCCACAGGATCAAATTACAGAGATCCTGACTGATTTAGAGCACCATTTGGAGCGGCTCACTATAAATATTCCTGAGACTACCATATATGATATCCCACTCCGTCTACAGAGATATGTCATTAGTGTTCCTAGACCATTCAGGAGGTTTTTGACTAGAGTGGCATGAGTAGTGGTGTATTATCATGATCATCACCATGGATAGTGGATGATTGACTTGTAGAATCATTTTTTTTATCACTTTTTCCCAATCATAAGGTGTTTTGAGCCTATGACCAAAGATGATGTACTATTTTTTTGAACACTATATCTATGCTATGATATACTATTATTTCAGTTTACCTATTCAATCATGTTATGGAATGTTGATTTGTTACTTTGTTATCACAAATTTCTATTTATAACATTAGAAGCAATTGCATCTGCTAATGTATTTAAATTTCTTGGAATGTTTTGATACTCAATATATTCGAACTCTCGTTCCAAGAGACGAACCCTTAAAAATAATCTTAATAATACTAGATTTCTAATGGCATATACACGGTTTCACTGTAATACAACGAGTTCATAATCTAACTTAACGATCAAACTCTGGTTTCCAAATGAAATGGCTTCCGATAATAATTCAACAACTGCACTATATTTGGCAATATTGTGCATCGTTTGACTGAGACTTACCCCATGCATCCATACTAACTCGTCAGTGGGTGAGTAAATAACTCAAGATGCGGAAGAGATATTTTGTGTACTACGACAAGCACCATCAACAAAACCAATATATGTTTGAAAGGATGTTGGCATCTGCGATATCAAAAGTATCCAGATAAGCGGGAATAATAGTAAGAGCACAGTTACGCTAGGCACATGTTTCTAATCTATAGCACACCAAATAAAAAGTAACTAATATGTAGAGAAGATCTCCACACAAAGTCAAGAATAATATCTCTTCAGATAAATTCCATTTCTGGGTTTACCCAAAGAGAATCCGTCAAAATCAATCAATTCATCGGCCCCTTTTGCAAGTTGTCGCTTGACAATGTAAGGGCCATGCCACATGGGTTCAAATTTCCCAGCCCCTAGTTTAACATTGGCTTGATCATAAATCAAAACTAGGTCTCCTTCTGAAAAATTATGAGGGTTAACACTTCCATCATACTGAGCTTTCATTCTTTTCTCATGAGCCTCAATAGCTAATGTAGCGGTGCGCTAATTTTCATCTAATTGAGCCAAGTATAAAATAATTGTCTCCTCTTTAGAAGTGTCTAGTAGTAACTCTATGGCTAGTTGGAGTGACGGTATCTCACATTCAATGGGTAATACTGCTTCTAAACTGTAAACCAGTTGAAAAGGGGTAAAACCTGTCAATATTTTTGCTAAGGTTCGATATGCCGAAAGTGATGAAAAGAGCATGGTCTGCCAATTCGACTTATGAATTCCAATGATTCATTTGATCATGGTGACTAAAAATTTATTAATCACTTCAACTAAACCGTTGGCTTATGGATAATATGGTGTAGAACTATCATGGCGCAGGCCAAGCTAGTCTGTTAACTCGATCATCATGATATTTCGAAAATGGCTATCGTGATCAGTAATTATCGCTTGGGGTACATCAAAATGAGAAATAACATGATTTAATATGAAAGTACCTGTAGTTTTGCCATCTTCCGCAAATGTAGACATCGTCTCGGCCCATTTGGTAAAATAGTCTACTGCTAGAATAATATACCCATGCCCCCCGGCCAAGTGAGGGTTACATATAATGAAATCAATGCCCCATTTTGCAAAAGGACTGACAACAATTATGGAGTGAAGAGGATCAGGTGGTACACACATTTTTCGATCGAATATTTGACAATTATGACATTTCCAGACCGCATAAATACAATCTTTGAACAAGGATGGCTAGAAATACATTGTGCATAATATCTTTTGGGCTGTGGCGTACCTAGACATATGACCGCCACATGTTCCAGAGTGATAGTCATTTAAAACCTTTTCGGCTTTGTCATGAGTTAGAAAATGTCAAAAAACCGAGTCTGCACCACGACAGTATAGTGTGTCGCCAACAATATGATATTGTTGAGACTGGAAACAAATTTTTCGTCATTGCGACCATGAAAGCTCAGGAAAAAAATACTGGGTCTGAAGATATACAATAATATCTCCATACCATGGATCAATGGTATTAATAATAAACAAGGATTCATCTGCGATTGGTTGTTCCACCACAGTTTTTGTATCAGTACGTGGGAAATCACACATAAGTTCAGCAAATATCAATGATTTCTTGGATTTGGATTTTTTAAACTCCAAATCAAACACCTACAGGATAACAATCCATTTAGAGTATTTTCCCCCTAGTAATTGTTTAGTCCATATGTGCATCATAGGGTTACAATCAGAGATCACTGTCGTTTTGAGTAAAAGTATGTAGTGACGAAAACGTTGGAAAGCTTGAACAACTGCCAAGGCCAATTTCTCCACATGTGAGTATTTGATCTCAGTCGGATGCAAATTTTGACTAAGATAGTAAATCACATGTTCACTATGGAATTCATCTTCCTGAACTAAAACCATCCCTATCATGGAATCAAAAGCGGTGAGGTACAAAAATTAATCCTCGCTGTAGTTGCGAGGATGCAGTAATGGTGCATGGGTCCACACATTTTTCAAAGAATCAAAAGATCTATCGGCAACCTCGTCCCAAAAGAAAGGAATGTTTTGTTTCAACAACCTAGTGAAACCTTTCGTTAACTCATCGTAGTTAGGAATGAATCGACGTAAAAAATTTTCTTTCCCTTGCAAACTTTGGAGTTAGCGAAGATTAGAAGGATGAGGTAAATTGATGATTTCCTCAACCTTCGATGGATCGACATGAATGCTAGCCTTTGAGACAATAAATCCCAATAATCGTCCAGATTCTACGCAGAAAACACATTTGTGAGGATTCAAATGAATCTTATAGTGCCTACATCATATAAAAATGGCTCGTAAATGAGTAACATGATCTGCTCTACATGAATAATGAGCAAGAAAATCATCGAGGTAGGGCTGCACAATATGCTTAATGTCGTGAAATGCATAAGACATGGCCCTTTGAAAAGTGGAGCCAACGTTCTTAAGGCCAAAAGGTAATTTGCGATAAGAAAAATTTCCCCATGGACAAATGAAATTTGTTTTAGGTTGATCTGCATGGAGTATGTTTATTTGATTGTAGCCGAAAAATTCATCCATGAACGAGAAAATTTCACTTCCAGCACAATCGTCGATAATTTGATCAATGTAAGGGGTTGGATAATTGTCTTTAGGACAAGCTCAATTTATATCCCTATAGTAGATACATACTCTTATTGTTCCTTGTTTTTTATTGACCAGAACAATATTAGATACCTAATCTGCTAACAGGATCAGATAAATAAAATATGCACGAAGTAGTTTTTCAACTTTTGCTTTAATAGCGGCAGCTTTTCTCGGATGAATCTGACGTAATTTCTATCTGACAAGTTTGGCATTCGGGTATGTCTTAATTTCATGAACAACAATTGATGGATTGATTCATAGCATTTCTTTATATGACCAAGCAAAGATGTCATGGAATTCCTCAAACAGGGCTTTATATGCTTGAATTTATTCAGGCATACAAGAAGCACCTATGTGAATATTTTCAACAATTCTAGGTTTTACTGAAATGTCAAGAGGAACCATCGTAGAAATATTTTCTAAATTCAATTCAGAATCGAAATGTGAGAGAGGATTATGAGGATCTTTGACATAATCAGTACTAAAAATAGAGGAAAAATCATTCCCAAAATGATCGAGATCAAGTAAAAACGAAGACCTATGGTGTAGATATTCCCATGGTAACTCATCTATAGACAAGAATTCACGAATATGTTTATCAGTATGGAAAACTTGTTGAGCAGGATCCGGAATTGGTGTCGAAGCTAAAATCGATATTGAAAATGACTCCTAATTGATCACATTCACTAGATAAAATTCGGTTGAAGGAGTATCGGAAAATGACTGTACTTGCTGATATGCTAGCTCAAAAGGACTCAAAGGCATTAGGCCCTCGAAAGAATCCAATTATGATTCTGAAGGTACTATCCAAGGATCATAAAAGGAAATAGTACTTGATGTAATCATATTAATATTAGCAATAGGAGTTTGTACATTGGGGGGAGGGAGGGAAAAAGTTCCCAGTAAAGTTGAATCTTTAATCAAACCTACTCTGACATTCTTATAAGGGATAGTCGATTTTCCGATATATTGGATGCTATCATTAGAGGCTAGGTCGGATGAATAATATGAGAGATGATCTATCTTAATGATCTTTCCTTTATGAGGAAACATAATGAGACAAAATATCGATAATACAACAACAGTCATAGCATAAGACCAACTACGGCCTAGGAGAAGGTTGTAATCCAGAAAGGCGTCAACCACTTCCACATCTAGATCAACCACTTTGCCTTCGACCTCTATTGGTAGATCTTGTAAAATACCATATGGCTGAAAACCTCTTCCATAAAAAGCTTTGAGAATAGTTGGTGATTGGTTAATTTTTGGAGAACCAAGCAATTTCCAACATTTTAATGACATTATACACCAAGAAGCCCCTTCTTCAACAATAGTATGAAAGATACGCTTGTTTTTTACTATTACTGGAATCTGAAAAGCCATTTGATGAGGTAAGCGAGGTGTAAAATTTTCTAAATTGAAGATCATGAGGTTCAAATCCTGGAGATCTACGGCTCCTAAGGCTAACAAAAGTAATTTTCTTTGGGCTAGGCATGATTGCAATACTTCCAAAGCTGACATTGCTGAAGGGGAAATTGCTAAATATTCAACAATATTATAATTCTGAGTAGCTCTTGCATGTGGATTAAAAGCTGATTTACGAAGCACAATTTTTGGAGGTGGTTTAATCACTAAGTTAGGATTTTGTTTCTTGATCTGTAATGGATCAGAAACTGAGGGAGATGTGGTCAATGCAGAATTGGATTTTTCTGCTTCTTTACCAGTTTTTTTATTACCGTAATCTTGTGATGGCATCGCAACCATGAAAATATCCTCAATCGGATTGTCGGAAGATCCAACCATGTTACTATCTTGAGTAGGAAAGGGATCCTTCAAAACAACAGGTATAGATGAACCCTTAACGAATTTTGATACCTCGGCTCTATGTGGGCACTCTTTTGTAAAACGATCCTGGTCACAGATGAGACAAGGATATAGAGGTTTTTGTTTTTCGTCAGTTGGTTCAGTTGTATCAGTTTTCACTTTTGAAGATTTTTTCTTTTTATTCTTACCTTTCTTCTTACCACCAGTTTTAGATTTGGTCATAGATGTCTCTACAACATGGATATCGGCAGAAGTTTCTAGGGAAGAATCTCCTTTAGGTGAATCGGGTAAAGTGATAATAAGAGAATTAATCTTGGAAGACTTCTTATTACTCTCACTAGTACTAACAGAACCAATTACACCATCAGCGGCATGAGAGCCAGAAGTAGTTGCAGTTAACTTACTAGGTCTTGGTAAATTGGGGATTTTATGATATAGAGTACCTGACTGAGTATAGACAAGGTTAAGGTACTTAGCTTGACCAATAACTTGCTCTTCCATAACAACGCCTCCTTTGGCCACATCTTCAATAATTTTGGGCAACAACGATTTAATAAACCATTCAGCCAAAATTTGATCAGGAATAAATACTTTTAGTAAACGCCTTCTACGTCTCCATTCATGAATGTGATCAGATATGTACGTAGACGTAGACTGCTCTAATGAAGTCAACAATTATGTGCCATTGTTGTATCTGACAGGAAACTGAAAATGGGTTAAGAAAGCAGTAGCTAGCGCATTAAAATTATTAAAAGAAATGCGTGGTAACTCAATATACCATTTGACATCTGGACCAATAAGAGTGTTGGGGTTCCCATGTTTTGGCCAGATTGACAAGACCAAAAGATGAGACAACATCAAAACCACTTTCAAACCTCAAGATCTAGCTCTCCTGGGTCCAGAGAGGGATCTCTCTATATGAGAAAAGGCTTATGTCTATGAAGCTCCAAGTTTAAGATGTTAGGCTAGTTATAGGCACGGGTTTGTTTGTTTGATTGTTTTTTTTGGTTGCTGGTTATCAGGAAAGAAGGGTTCAATGTAAGACCAGGATGAGAAAAGAGGGATAAGGCAAAGTTGAAACATTCCAGGAAATACTCCGAACCATTGGGCAATGGAGTCAGGAAAGGATTCGCTTGCTACTCAATAGGCAGGCTTTCAATTGGGCTAGTCATCTGAAACTTAGGATCATCAAGATGATTATGTGATATTGAAAAGTAAGAGGGAGGAGATAACACAGATTTCAGAGCACAAAGTTATGGATTAGCAGGTCGTACAAGGATCCTAGTGGACAGGGCTAACACTAATCCCCAGTGTTCCCAAATCTTCCAACTAAATCTATAACAAGAAGCATCTAAGAAGTAAATTCATTTAATTCATACATCAGAGAGTAGGCAATAACATCCACTACACTGGTTAAACAAACTGAAATCACTTCTCTGATAATAAATTCAGAAGAGAAACATAAATGGCAACGAGAGCAGGAACATAGGGTACCTAACAAGGGTAAATCCTATGTCAAACTTCTGATGCAATCCAGTAGAAACGAAATGAAATGAATGTAAACACAGAGATAGGAAAACATCACCATTGCTTCAGATCAGGATCCAAAGAAATGTGCTTGTCATATTAAGTAACAATACCAATCAAGTACAATATTGCCAATAGCTAAATACTCAGTCTGAAAACATATCCTTTGAGCTATCTTACAATCTTTACATAGAGACTGTGTCTTAGCAGAAACTACTTGCAGTTCTTTGATAACTTATCAACAACCTTTACAATATTTTCTCATGGATTTTATAACAACAGATGAACTGAGGAGGTAGGTGAGAACTAAATGAAACATTAAACGCAGCAAAAAGAGACAGGGCTGAAACCCAATCTGTTTTAACTCTCTGCATTTATCTCTGGTATGGCTTAGGTGTTTGAATGCAGTACTGTGTGGTACATTTGGTAAAATAACAAAAGAAAAATAAGAAACAGTGAGGTCTACCCTACTTGTGCAACAAATTCTTCTGATCGTGTAGGACTACTGTTGGGGTAGGAAACTTCAGGAACACGATGTATAATAAAAACTGCATGGGCACTTTGTCCTCTTATGAATAAAAACATCCTGATGTTGTAGAAAACCCCGGTGGTCCGATTTCCCACGCATAAAACTTCTGATTGATCTTTGGGGTTTTCAATCTGGTACATTGCCTCTGAGAAACTAGATTAATCCTTTAAAATCTCTAGTTTAATGCTTTAACTCTTCGATTTCCTTGCTGATTTCTCTTTGCCGCTCCCACAGTTACCTTCTGGCCATGAACTCTGTGCTTTTAATGGCTCCGGAGGAGAGTGACAGAATCTGACCCCGTCCTTTGATTACAATCACGTCAAACACTTCCCTGGGCCTTTTCTTCATTAAATTCATCTCTGTACATGACCTGTTCCACAATTTCTGGCACTGTAACAGAGATAGCGAGCCATGGCGGCTTTCCTCGCTTGAAACCCTACAAAACAACAAAATTGTCAAGAAATCCATGGACGAGAATGATGGAGGCAGTGTGGATGGAGGGAATGGCCATGCAGATGATGAAATGGAGGAAAAATCACAGAGAAATGGCAAAAAATGCTCTGGTGGAGGTTGGCAGTCTGCGAAGCAAAATATGAATGAAAAACCTTAAAAAAAATGAAATTTTCACAAATATATGCGATGCATGGGATGACGTACAATGGGTGCACGTGGGGGTGACGTGGAAAAGTGGAAAAGGCATGGATAGACATTGGAGTAGACAATTTAACGTAAAAACTATGAAATTTGGCCTTGGAATGGATATATGTCACGGGGGTGGATGAATGTACAGAGGAGACACGTGGACGAATGACGGAATAGTCAACAGCGGGGGAAATTGAATGTGGAATGTCCGATCATGACGGTGATCAACAGCAGTGGATGCGTTAGAGGGCGATGGATGGCGGGCCATACCCTGGGTTATCGCGTGTGCATCTAGGTTAACCACCGCGCATCTTCGGTGAGCGATAGCTGTCGGATGGCCTGCCCCAGATCAGATGGTCCATGGCAATATCGCTGTGCATTCATGTCCGAACAATAATGCGTGATAGACGATTTTAACGCGCAGGGATGACGGTTTTGAAATCGTATAGTAGGATGCTTGTCGATTGCTATATGGAATCGCTGGCCGATGAGGGAAAACAGCCTACCGCCCAAAGGCGGTGCGATAGAAACCACCGGGTTTATGAAAAGTGTATGGGGACCACCGGCGTGGGCGCATTGTGGACCGTCAGATCAACGTGCGAATGGACGGCGATGGCGTGATCTGGGGAATGAATGGGGAAAACCCGGGTGCTGCAGATTTAATGATAGCCATCCGATCTATCAAGATCGACGGTTGAGGTTGCACCCGATGAACAAATACGGCAAGAGCCTTTCGGATTTCCCGGGTGGTTCCAGCGCCGGATCACGTGGAGGAAGAGGTGCGGGGCTAAGAGGGAGAGGGACTAGGCCTGATATAATGTTTAAAGCGGGTTTTTAAACCTTTTTATTGCATTTTGAGGCCTATAAAGGGTAATGATAGGAAGGAAAGGGGTATAAAGGTTTTAAAAAAGGGTGAAAATGGGATTTAAATGGGATCTTGGGAGGTTTAGAGGGTTAATAGGGGAAAAGAGGGGAGCATGGGCACATTGACAGAAAGAGGGGAAAAGGGAAAAGGGACACTTTTCAGGGGTATAAGGGGAAATGCAGGCTTTTGGAGTAGGATATTTACCAACCATTGAGGCTCATAGACTCCATAACAGCAGAGGGCAACAATTAAAGGTAGGGGACATGAAAAGGCTGCAAAGATGATGTGTTTACAAATGAAATGCATTCCTTGCAGGCTTATACAAAAAATTAGCCCCTTGCTTGCTTTGTCAAGGAAATCATAAGGGGCTAACAGTGGCTCCACATGGGGATGGCTTTTTCTTGAAGGAGTCAAGAATTCAGAGAAAATATCTTTGGAGTAGGCCAGTTGCCTGCTGCTTGGCACATCCTTTTCTTTCTTTGATCAGCTGCCACAATATGTAGACATTACATCAGGAGAAAAACTTTCCTCAATCAATCTACCTACCCATACTACAATCCTAGCATTTTTCTCCTTCTAGGGTGCATTTGAGCTAGCTGACCCTTTACATTATTTTATTTTTTCAAACAGAAAATAAACCTATTCTAAATCTACCCTTATTGCTCCATGAGACCATATCAGACTGTTGGTCTCATATGTTTCTCTACCTAATCTAATATCTGCTGGGATTAAACTGTCCAACAGATTTCTTCTCTAGATTCTACAACGGAAATTGAAAAATAGTCAAGCCAGGATTAGACTGTCTAACTTGCTGTGGGTCCAAGGCATAAAGACAGTTGCACATGGACAAAATTTGTAAAAAATTGAAAACAAAACTGTGAAGGCTCGAGATCTGAAACTTGAAACATCCTTCTTTCCCTTTGTGACTCAAGATCTGAGCATGTTAGAGTCACTTCTTTTTTCATTTTAGCTCTGGTTTTGGGCATGTTAGAGCTGATTCTTCTTTCTTCTTTGCTGGCCCAGATTTTGAGCATGTTAGGACCAGCTGCATTACTTGCTTTGGCTCCGGTTTTGAGCTTATTAGAGCCAATCTTTTGCACATCAGAGGTTCATGTTTTAAGCATGTCTGAACCTCTCTTTTTCCTCTATTTTTTGAAACATTTTTCCTTTTCTTGAAAATAAAACCTGCAATGGTATGTACAATGGAAATCAAACTGGAAATTGTGAATTAGTAGAAGTAGTGTTTGAGCATCCTGCCATTGACAGGACCCCCAAATAGCTCTGTACCATCTAGTTCTTGTAAGAAGAAAGCATTTGGACCCACAGTGGCCTGGATGAGGTATGGACCTTGCCACAAACTTTCAAATTTTTTGTGCTTTTCTTTATCCTCTCTTCTCGAATCCCACTTCAGAACCTTATCTCCAACTTTGAAATCAGCAACTTTGGTTCTTTTGTCAAACAATTTCTTTATGTTCTCCTGAACTTTCACTACTTTGTTGTAGACCTCTTCCCTTGTTTGCTGAAGATGGATTGTTTGGTTTATTCTCCTCACCATGCTGTCTTCTTCTGTTTGGATCTCCTAGACCAGTTTGATCACTGGTATCCCAAGGCTGGTAGGGAAAACTGCTTCTGTTCCATAGACAAGCTGAAAAGGTGACATGCCAATGGACTTTTTTGTTGTAAGCCTGTCAGCCCACAAAGCATGTACTAGCTTATTATGCCAGGATTTTTTTTCTCTTCCAATAGCTTCTTGATGATGATCACCAGGCTCTTGTTTGATGATTCAGGTAATCCATTACCTTGAGGGTAATAGGCAGTTAAATGACCAAGTGCTATTTGGTACCTGTGACAAAAATGAACCATCTTTTTGGATCCGAAAGTAGTAGCATTATCAGTGATTATTTTCCTTGGGAAGCCAAACTGAGAGAGGATGTGACTTTCTAGGAAACTAATGATGACTGAATCTATGGCATTCCTAGTGGGCAGGGCCTCTATCCACTTAGTGAAATAATCTGTCGCTGTTAGGATCCATTTTTTTTGGGCAGAAGAAGCAGGGTGAATTTCCCCTATGAAATCTAGGCCCCATTGTAGAAAGGGACCTTCAACAGTGATGGGTTGTAGGGGCAGAGGGAGGAGTTTTATTTTGTCCTCAAAGATCTGACATTTGTGGCAAGAAACTATCATTTTATGAACATCATTGAAGAGTGTGGGCCAATAATAACCAACCCTGAGTATTTTGTTTGCAGTGGCTTTCCAACTCAGGTGGCCTCCACATTTTCCAGCATGGAATTCTTATTTAACCCTCTCTGCCTCATTTTCAGGCAGACATTTAAGCAATAGGCCATTCAGATTCTTCCAGTATAAGTTTTCATCTAAGATGCAGTAATTTTTGGCTTTTAGATTTAAGAATCTGGCCTTGGTATTTGATAGTTCGGGAGGGGCATTGAGGTGTGTAAGCACATACAGAATTTCGGAATACCAAGGAGAGATTTGAAATTTTTCTTCAACGGTGAGATCAGGAAATTCTTGTTGCTCATCCAAGGTACTTATCATGTTAATTTCTAGGGCTTGTAGGTTTGATTCAGGCATTAACTTAGCTAGGCCTTGACCTTTAATCATTTTGGTCGGTTTTATCTCAAGGTCATATTCTAGGATCACTACTATCCATTTTCCCCTTTTTCCATCTGGGTCTTGGGACAATATATCTTTGACTATAATGTTGGGCACATAAGCTACAGTGTGGGAATGCAATATGTACACCCTGAAGTCTTTCAAGGCCTTAATCAGAGCATAGGCCTATTTCTCAATGATATTGTATTTCAAGGGTGCATATCTGAGTGTTTTGTTAAAGAAATCAATTGGCTATTCCATTCCCTCTGCATTTTTCTGTAGCAAGACTGCAGCCACTGTATGCTCGGAGGCGAAAGAAAAGATCAGGAAATCTTTGGAGAAATCTGGGCTGATTAGAACGGGAGCTTGGGTAAGTGCAAGTTTCACTGATTCAAAAGAATTTTTAGCTCCCATGGTCCATTTAGCTCTTGCACCTTTCTTTAGCATGTTAGTCATGCTTCTAAGGCGTTCAGCCAGATTTGGAATAACCTCCTAAGGAAGTTAATCTTTCCAATGAAAGACTGTAATTCCTTGATGTTTTTGGGGTGTGTGATCTATAGTATTCCCTCAACTCGTTGGGGGTATATCCTGATTCACTTCTCGGATATAATGTGGCCAGGAAGATTACCTTCCTATAGCCCAAAGACAATATTTTTAGGGTTCAGGGACAAACCAAACCTTCTACATTTTTCAAATACTTTTCTTAGATGTTTCAGGTGTTCTTCTTCAGTCTTAGAAAATACTGTTATGTCATCTAAGTAGATAATAATGAAGTGCCCTATCTCATTTGAAAATTCTATGTCCATCGCTCTTTGGAAGGTGGCTCCAACGTTCATCAATCCAAAAGGCATCTTAACATACATGAAGGTACCCCATGGAGTGGTAAAGGCTATTTTGAGTTGGTCTTCTGGGATCAGTAGGACTTGGTTATAACCTGAAAAGCCATCCAGCAGGGAGATTCTTTTAGAGCCCACTACCTTATGAAGGGTATGTTCCATTTTAGGCAAAGGGTAATTGTCTTTGAGTGAGGCTCTGTTAATATTCCTAAAGTCTATACACAATCTGATTTCTCCTGTCTTCTTCCTCACAGCCACTAATTTTGATACCCAATCAGAGAACCTCACAGGCACAATTATACCTGCTTCATACATCTTCTTGATCTCTTTCTCTACTGCAGGCAATTGTTTAGGATTGATTCTACGAAGTTTTTGTCTAAAGGGCTTCTGATTTTATTTTAGGGGTATTTTGTGTTGGATTATTTTTCTGTCATAGGTCTTTAAGTCCTCATAGCTCCATGCAAACACATCAATGAATTCCTTGAAAAGGTCAATGTATTTATTTTTCATGTCTGCAGGTAAAGACTTAGCCAGTTTAATCATTTTGGGCTTATCTTCAGTGCCTAAGTTGCATTCTTCCACATCAAAGTCTACATGTTCTATAGTGGGCTTTTTTTCCACATCATCAAAGTCAAAAAGGTCCTCTAAGGGTGCTAGGACTCTCGGTATATTCTTATCCTTGGCCTGCAACACCTCTACCTCTTCACTATCTGCATTTTCACATTTGCAGTCTGGATTTCCAATATTTTCATCTAAAGAGTTTATTTCTATGTTACAGGGAGTTTCTTCCTCATCTGAGGATTCTTCACTTAGGTGGCTACTGTCATATTTGGAGTCTGAATCAGAAAATTCAAACTCATTTCTGCCTACCAGAAAATCCTCAATCTGTTTATCACCTTCAAAGACCTGCCAATATTTTTCGTTGTCTGGCACAACAGGCCTGAATTTGGTCTGAATGATGATCTGCTAATTTCTAGCAGTCTTAGGATATGAACTGGCTAGGCAAGCTAATACGTTAGCAATGATATTTTGACTCCTAGGAACAAACACTAATTCATATTCAACAAATGTTTTTAGCAAATCCATAGTGTCGTCCCTATATGCTCTCAGCCTAGGATGTTTTGTTGTGTATTCACCATTCACCTGATTAATAATTAGCTCAAAGTCCCCATGCACAGTTATCCTACGGGCTCCTAATTTTTTCAACAGAGTTAAGCCTAGGATCAGAGCTTCGTATTCTGCAATATTGTTTGTACATTTGAAGTGCAGGCTGTAGGCATGGCTCTCTGTGTAGTCATTTTCCATGTTTCGTATCCACACTCCTGCCCCAGCAGTTCTCCTTGTGCAGGACCCATCGAAGTCCATTTCCCACAGGGGTTCATTTTTTGCTTCGTTATCATTACTTTCCCTATAGCTAGGTTTGCCATTATGTTGTGTTATAGGGTCTACACTAGGCCATGGGTTGTCTAGTTTTTCGTTATGGTTGTGGAAGTCAGAGAGGTGACTAGTTGGCTGATTGTGTCCGACTTCTGGTTCACTTTGAGTTGTTGTTTCAGTGCATTGTCCGAGGTTTTTTACGTCTTCATTCTCTGAGTCTAGGGTAGCCATTATGTTCAAGTCTATTGGCTCTGTTTTCTCTTTTGTATCTTTGTTTTGGGACGCAGACCCTTCTAAGGAATCATCATTACAAAGGATGAAGGAGTCAAGGTCTGTATGCACAGAGTATAAAGGAGAGTTTTTGGGCTTTTCAAGACTACTGACTAGGAATTTCATTTGTGATTCGCTGTACAGTCCTCTAAGTTGGCCAAAGATTGGGATTGTGGCGTATGAGCCATCCATCTTCATTGTACCCTGCAGCTTGGCTCCCCATGATCTCGATAATAACATTCCATACTTGGGTGGCACATCTGCCACCACAACATCCATGAACATACATTTAGCTGGGATTTGAGTTAAGCTCACACATAAGTCTTTGATCAGGCCTAGGCATTTTACTCTGCTAGAGTCAAAAGAGTATAAATCTTTGTAGGGTCTGGTTATATCTAGACCTAGTATTTCCATAACCACCTCAGGCATTAGGTTGTGTGATGCTCTAGAATCATGCATTGCATTGTGCAGGATCCTTTCATGAATGTTGAGACTGATATAGAAAGGTGGAAATACCCCTTCCTGAAAATTTCCCTCAATTTTTGGACCAAACAGAAGGGCAGGCTGGTCATCACTCAGATTTACAGTGTCACTATTTACACCTAAGTTTAACACTTTCAAAACTCAGCCTTTATATACATCTTGAGAGGCCAGCTCAGAAAGTGGGACAGAGATTTTAATTTTTGCAATCTCACTCTCCAAATTGAAAGTGGACTGACTCTTGGGAATTCTCAACTCTATTTTGTTTGCCACTACCTTAGTGGCTGAATCAGTGTGTTGATTCTCATTATGTACAGCGTTAGGAACTATATTATCAAGAGTACTAACTAAAGTTATAGTAGTGCTAGTGGGTTGGATTTGTTTCCCAGTGTTTTGGTTGTCTTTTTCTTTTTCCTTACCAGAACTCTCAGCTGCTAATTTGGTATTTTCAGCAGTTTCTTTAGGAGTTTTCTCAGGTATTTTCTTGATGCTGACCTCAGAAGCTTTTGGTTTAGGGGTTTCTTGGTTCTTTTTTCTTCTGAGTTCGTATTTTTCTCTGACCTGCATCATGGAATTTTCAAATCCTAATCTGTAATCTCCAGATTCCAACCATTCCTCCTCCTAACCAGAGGGTGAGGGCTGATCTTCTTGTGAGTAACAGTTATGGATTGAATCTTCTATTTAAAACATGTTTATTGTGTTTCCCTCAGACTCTTCTATGATTCCCTCATCTTCATCAAGGAAATTCTCTTGGAATGGGGGGATAACTTGTTGGTCTGACTCTCTTTGTTTGTTGGGAGTGTTATTGTTTCTTCTAAATTTTTGGTTTTGGTTTTGGTTTCTATTCTAGTTACTGACTGTGACAACCATTTTTTCCATCATTTGCTGTAGCCTTTCCACATTTTTAGATAGCTTATTATAATTTTGGTCAGATGTGGAAGCTACATTGTCATCCTTATATGTTACCCTCCTCTCAGATCTCAGTCTTGCTCTTTTCTCAACCAGATTTTCCTCTATGTTCACTGCTCCTTTATGCATATCCTCCAATGTGTTGTATTCCTTATCTCTAAGCTCATAGGCCATGTCAGCATCAAAACCTTCAGGGTATTTTGCTAGGGCCATGCCTTGTGGAGGTTTAATATGTGGAGGGAGAGCATTATAAATGTTGTTGAACCTTGTTGTGTAATCATGAACACTCTCTCCTACATTTCTTTTGAGGGTCATGTATTCTGCTAGGAGTTGGCAAGGATTTTCCCTATTTTCCCATTTGTTTATAAAAGTATGATACAAGCTCGGAAGATCATTGATGCTACCAGGAGGCAAGCCCTTAAACCATTTCTTCACATCACCCCCTAAGCTTTGGGCAAAGATTCTCATTTTGACTGTATCATCAGAAATTTCCATGTAATCAAAAGAATCTTCCATTTTATCTACATGTTGTTGGGCTGTGATGGACTCCTTTGCAATGAAGTGTGGAATCTTAGATTGATAATCATTGGGTAAGGGTACTAGAGGCTGAGGTAAAACCAGAGATGCATACCAAGCTGCCATAATGATATTTTGATGAGATAGAGTGGCTTGGGCAGCTATCATATGGATGACAGGGATGTTATGACTAGCAGAGGACTGATGAGTAGACCTAGGATGACTGAGCCCCAAGTTTTGTATGAAGTGTATATTAGGAGGTGTAGAAGGAGGGGTCTGTCTATTCCCAAGGTGTCTACCACTTTGCTGTGGTGAATCAGGAAGCTCAGGGTCTGGCTGGTCTAAGTCACTGAATGACCTATTTATAGATAAGCAGTTAGGTAGGTCTAGGTCAAGGTGAAAGGGTGATAGAGCTGTAATATCTTCTGGTGCAGAATTAGCTCTATGGATGTGTTTGGAAATAGTTGGTCCTTTAGGTGCAGGAGATCTCTTGAGGATACTCTTAGGGTTATCAACTATTTCAGGTGGGTCTGGGTTGGGATAAGCTCTTGTATGAATGGTTCTAGAAGCCAGAATGTTGTTTTCTAACCAAGTATCTTAACCCTACTTGTTACTTCTACTGTGGTTGATGTTGTTATGAAGGCTGATCTCCCAGTGGAGTCTAATATGAAACCAAGACAATCAGCAAGCCTACTGATCACCAGTGGAGTCTTTGAAACGTTTAGGGAACATGGAGTCGCTAGGTGGAGGGTTTAGGATGCCCTTACGGGGTAAATTGTCCACCACAGTGCTTATGGGATGTCCCTTTTCAAGGATATCTCCAAGACAGAACGAACTCTAACCATAGATTGACTAGGAGGGAATTTACCAGATATATCACCTTCGAAAGAGTGTGAGATCCGCAGGCTACCTGGCCCTTTCCAGACTCTGTCCAAGAGTATGGGAAAACACAACAAATGGTGTAGAGGTTGATGTGAGTATAGCAGTGTTTAACTTCCAACCTATCCAGAGGGTGTAGGTTTTCTGAGGCTTATGATATAGCAAGATGAGGAAAACTCAGAACTCCCCAGCGGAGTCGCCATTATGTTGGGGTTCCCATGTTTTGGCTAGATTGGCAAGACCAAAAGATGAGACAACATCAGAACCACTTTCAGACCTCAGGATCTAGCCCTCCTGGGTCCAGAGAGGGATCTCTCTATATGAGCAAAGGCTTATGTCTATGAAGCTCCAAGTTTAAGATGTTAGGCTAGTTATAGGCACGTGTTTGTTTGTTTGATTGTTTGTTTTGGTTGCTGGTTATCAGAAAATAAGGGTTCAATGTAAGACCAGGATGATTAAAGAGGGATAAGGCAGAGGTGAAACATTCCAGGAAATACTCAGAACCATTGGACAATGGAGTCAGGAAAGGATTTACTTGCTACTCAATAGGCAGGCTTTCAATTGGGCTAGTCATCTGAAACTTAGGATCTTCAAGATGATTATGTGATATGGAAAAGTAAGAGGGAGAAGATAACACAGATTTCAGAGCACAAAGTTATGGATCAGCAGGTTGTACAACGATCCTAGTGGACAGGGCTAACACTAATCCCCAGTGTTCCCAAATCTTCCAAATAAATCTATAACAAGAAGCATCTAAGAAGTAAATTCATTTAATTCATACATCAGAGAGTAGGCAATAACATCCACTACACTGGTTAAACCAACTGAAATCACTTCTTAGATAATACATTCAGAAGAGAAACATAAATGGAAAGGAGAGTAGGAACATAGGGTACCTAACAAGGGTAAATCCTATGTCAAACTTCTGATGCAAGCTAGTAGAAATGAAATGAAATGAATGTAAACACAGAGATAGGAAAACATCACCGCTGCTTCAGATCAGGATCCAAAGAAATGTGCTTGTCATATTAAGTAACAATACCAATCAAGTAAAATATTGCCAATAGCTAAATACTCAGTCTAAAAACATATCCTTTGACCTATCTTACAATCTTTGCACAGAGACTGTGTCTCAACAGAAACTAATTGCAGTTCTTTGATAACAGATCAACATCCTTTACAATATTTTTCTCATGGATTTTATAACAACAGATGAACTGAGGAGGTAGGTGAGAACTAAATGAAACATTAAACACAAAAAAAAGAAAGAGGGACGAAACCCACTCTGTTTTAACTCTCTGCATTTATCTCGGGTATGGCTTAGGTGTTTGACTGCTGTACTGTGTGGTACATTTGGTAAAATAACAAAAGAAAAATAAGAAACAGTGAGTTCTGCCCTACTTGTGCAACAAATGCTTCTAATCATGTAGGACTGCTGTTGGGGTAGGAAACTTTAGGAACACGATGTATAATAAAAACTGCATGGGCACTTTGTCCTCTGATGAAGTAAAATATCCTGTTGTTGTAGAAAACCCTGTTAGTACAGTTTCCCGTGCATAAAAATTTTGATTGATCTTCGGGGTTTTGAATCTGGTACCTTGCCTCTGAGAAACTGGATTAATCCTTTAAAATCTCTAGTTTAATGCTTTAACTCTTCGATTTCCTTACTGATTTCTCTTTGTCGCTCCCACAGTTACCTTTTGGCCATCAACTCTGTGCTTTGAATGGCTCTGGAGGAGAGTGATAGAATCTGACCCTATCCTTTGATTACAATCATGTCAAACACTTCCTTGGGCCTTTTCTTCTTTAAATGCATCTCTATACATGACATGTTCCACAATTTCTGCCACTATGACAGAGATAACGAGCCATGGCAGTTTTCCCCGCTTGAAACCCTTCAAAACAACAAACTTGTCAGGAAATCCATGGACGGGAATGATGGAGGCAGTGTGGATGGAGGAAATGGCTGTGCAGATGATGAAATGGAGGAAAAATCGTAGAGAAATGGCGAAAAATGCTCTGGTGGAGGTTGGCGGTCTGCGGAGAAAAATACGAATGAAAAACCTTAAAAAAAACGAAATTTTCACAAATATATGCGATGCATGGGATGACGTACAATGGGTGCATGTGGGGGTGACGTGGTAGAGCGAGAAATGCATGGACAGATGTCGGAGCAGACAATTTAACGTAAAAACCGTGAAATTTGGCCTTGGAATGGATATATGTCACGGGGGTGGACGAATGTACGGAGGAGACACGTGGACGAATGACGGAATAGTCAATAGCGGGGGCAATTGAATGTGGACCGTCCGATCGTGACAGAGATCAATGGCGGTGGATGCGTCGGAGGGCGAGGGATGGCGGGCCATACCCTAGGTTATCACGTGTGCATCTAGGTTAACCTCTGCGCATCTTCGGCGAGCGATAGCCGTCGGATGGCCCACCCCAGATTGGACGGTCCATGGCAATATCGTTGGGCATCCATGTCGGAACAATAATGCATGATGGACGATGTTAACGCGTGGGGACAACGGTTTTGAAATCGTACAGGAGGATGCGTGTCAATTGCTGTATGGAATCGTTTGCCGATGAGGGAAAACCGCCTACCGCCCAAAGGTGGTGTGATAGAAACCACCAGGTTTATGAACAGTGTATGGGGACCACCAGCGCGGGTGCATTGTGGACCGTCAGATCAATGTGCAAATGGATGGCAATGGCGCGATCTGGGGAATGAACAGGGAAAACCCAAGCGCAGCAGATTTAATGGTAGCTGTCCGATCTATCAAGAACGATGGTCGAGGTTGCGCCCGATGAACAAATATGGCAAGAGCCTTTCGGATTTCGTAGGTGGTTCCAGCGCCAGATCATGTGAAGGAAGAGGTGCGGGGCTAAGCAGGAGAGGGGCTAGGCCTAATATAATGTTTAGAGTGGGTTTTTAAACCTTTTTATTGCATTTTGAGGCCTATAAAGGGTAACGATAGGAAGGAAAGGGGTATAGAGGTTTAAACAAAGGGTGAAAATGGGATTTAAAGGGGATCTTGGGAGGTTTAGAGGGTTAATAGGGGAAAAGAGGAGAGCATGGGCACATTGACAGAAAGAGGGGAAAATGGAAAAGGGACACTTTGTAGGGGTATAAGGGGCAATGCAGGCTTTTGGAGCAGGATATTTAGCAACCATTGAGGCTCATAGACTCCGTAACAGCAGAGGGCAACAGTTAAAGGTAGGGGACATGAAAAGGCTGCAACAATGATGTGTTTACAAATGAAATGCATTCCTTGTAGGCTTATACAACAAATTAGCCCCTTTCTTTGTCAAGGAAATCATAAGGGGCTAACGGAGAGTTCTTTGAAAAAATGTAATCGAATAGAATCATCGACTATTGAATTGGATGTGCACCAGAGGTGATAAGTCATAACGTGATTAGATGGGTCCTCTCCTGACTTACCTTCAAATTTCGGAATATCACTGGGCAACTTGTTAGGCATCGATGGCCAATATGGAAGATAAAAAATGGGATCATTTGTAAGGCACAACAGATCTGGTAAATCTAAAGTTACTATGAATGGTAACCAATGGCAAGGGTCTTGATAACCTTGAGTGATCAAACAAATTCCAGGAGGAGGATAGCCAGGATATCCTGGAATCGGATGTGCATTTGGAATTGTGAAACCTCTTGGGTAACTAGGATTAACCAGACCATACTGGGGTTGTTGAGGTATTTGATAATTATACCCATCGTATAGTTGATACTGATACACTGGATTTTGTGTAGCTTGACCAATTTAATATTTTCCTTGGTACGGTTGATAAGTAAACTGTGGTTGACTAGAGACAATCGTACTAGTACCAGCTTGTCCCCTAGGCATCTGGACCGTAGTCTGAATTGTAGGTCATGACTATGGTACAAAGGCTTGAGGAATCTGCATTGATGTAGGGATAGAAGAAACCAGAGCTACAGATACTCCAGAAATAGGTGTTGTAGGTTGAACAGAGGTTGCAGTAGTTGTAGTAGTTTGAGGTGGAGTTTGAGGTGTACTGTGCCCAGGCTAATGAACAGAACCAAGTGGAGGGATTTGAACAGTAGGCTGAACAGGTTGCTGGGTTGGACTAGAAACTAAAGGCTATCCAGGTTGATTAGGTAACTGCACATTAGGTTGCATAGTCTGTTGAATTTGCGGTGGATTCCACACCATGTTCATTCTGGGGTATTGACTCGTAGAATGTTGTACATATGAAGGAAAATAACTTGATTGAATGTAGGGTTGATAATTAAGTGGTAAATTTCTAGCTCCTTGTAAAAATGATTGACTGGAAGGTGGTTGGAAACCTTGAGTTGGGTACTGACCTTGAGGTGATAACCTTGAGGCACGTACTGAATCTAGGGTTGATAAGGACCCTAAGGAATATACTAAGTCTAGGGTTGAGCTTGGGGTATGCACTGTCCTTGAGCTTGATAACCTCGAGGTATGTACTGTCCTTGAGGTTGTTCTCTAGGTAAATAATATTGTCCTACAGTTTGTCCTAGTAGAAAATTACCTTGAGGCTGCCCCCTAGGTGTTAACTAACTACCTTGAGGTTGCCCCCTAGGCGGTAAATGAATACCTTGAGGTTGCCCCCTAGGTGGTAACTGACTACCTTGAGGTTTCCCCCCAAGTGGTAACTGACTACCTTGAGGTTGAGGATTTGGAATATTACCATTCATCATAAAGATTTCCTCTGTGTTCGACGTTTCAATTTTAGTTCCATTTGTACCCATTGATAACACTTGTTCAGTTGGTCAAGGAGTTTCTCCTAAGAAGGTACCAGACAGTGACTGGTACCCTGAAGGAACAAAAGGACCACCATATAAAAATGTTTCCAGTGATTGGGAAAACATAGATGACTCACTTGACATAATTGATGAACGATAATAACCCCTTAGTGTAGGATGAAAAGGAATCTGGGGTGGTGAAAAATTAAGACCCCGGTTCTCTAAAAAATCTGTTAATGATAAATACCAAGCGTCACTTCTAAAAGGACTGTAGAATATAGATTCACGCTCCGTAAGACTCAAATTCTTTTGGGTTTCGGGAAGAGTTACTTTTTCATCTGGATCGACAAGTAATTCAATGGAAATGAGGTCAGAAGGAAGATTTTCAGTAATGATATGTCTTACCCTAGGTGAACCAGGATCACTAGAAGTTGGAGTAACAAATCTTGAAGATGGTTCCAAAATAACAGGTTTAGTGTTAGGTTTATAAATTTCAGGTTCTTCAGCGAATTCACTGGAAGGAGAAATACTACCAGTAAGCTCAGAAACTAAAATAAGCTCTTGAATATGCTCTTTTGTTTGTAGTTGATAATTAGGATGAAAAACTATAGATGATTCTCCTACTTCTGTTGATCTAATTCTACTATCAGTAGGTGATACTAAAGCTCGCAGCCCTTCAATCTGGCTTGGTGTATATTCAGGGGCCTTCCCCTGAAGTCTACGCGATTGTCTTGGTAATTCAGCCACGATTAAAAATTATTAATCACACGCAATCAAATGAAAATTTCAATGAAAAAATCCTAGAGTCACTAAAGAAACAAAAAAATGAATCACACGCCTAAGAATATAGGAGATCAAACCACACACAAATAGTAACTTCCAACACTAAAAACAATAGTTGGTGATGAAATCCAACGTCGTAGTATTTAATGCAGAAAGGGTGGTTGGAACAGTTACCCCGACAACCTGCTTAATGAAACAGATCGGTCCAATTTTCTCCACTCAAACCATCTCGAGTGAAGATAACCTTCCAGAGATTCCGAGTGAGTCTAGTCGACATCTACTCCAGGTACAGTGGGATCTTTCCTCCACCATCACCTTAGGAAAAAAACGTAAGATTATGATCACTATGGTTACCAACAGGAACTAATATACCTGGGGGAATAGTCTATAGTCTGACATACGTGAAAGGGCAGAGTAACAAAGCTCAATCCCCTTGAAGGCTCCTTGACATAATCCAAGGTATACCGAAAAGTGACCCTAGGCCCCTCAACAATGGTCTATCTAAGGTTTACCGTTGTTAATACATGCATATCTTCTATCATTCCCAATGAGATATAATTGATTATCTCACTGGTTTAGATATGACCTCATGCTTGGCTCCTTTAAGATGAGCTTCCCAGAGCATACAAGCGACTATTGGATTTTTTCCTACCGCAAGATCAACTACTTGTTTGTTTTAACTATCTTGGAGAGTTAATTACTACCTACTACAAGACACTAGCCTAAGATATATTGGTGAAAAGAGACCTAGAAATATAAAAGTTACTAGATTAATTTTAATTCAAGCATTGATTTTATAAGGTTGTTTTTTAGGACAATAGGTGTGAAAGTGAAACTGATGATATGAAGTGACCCGACTCAACTCATACTAAAAATGCATCTATTATGAGAAACAATCCGTTTTCTTTAAATGAATTCTAGCTAAAGGAAGAATTGAGAAATGCAATCTTTTAAAAACAAATCTTTCCTTCAAACAAGAATAAATGAAAAGAAATCTAATTTCAATGAGAACTCAAAATTATCTATGCTCAATAAAAATTCCCTTTTTGTTCAAGATCGAAACTGTAAACTAAGTTTTTCTTCAAAAGACACTACAATTTCTAGAAAAGCACTCAAAGCTAAAAAACATTAAAATTGAGATCTAAAAATTTTAAGACTAAATATGAATTAAAACTTCAAATATTTTAAGGATGTCTTACTTAGCTTGTAATCTAACTAAGAAATTCTTTGCTCTAATAAAAAGGAACTTGGAAAAACATCCAATTTTCATTTTTTAAGAGAAATTCCAACTTATTAACAAATGTTTTTCACGATTTGCAAATGAGAAAAATGCAATCTAAATCTCATAAAACAATTTCTGCTATAATGTTAGACCCAGCAAGAAAACAAGAGAATACCAGTGATCTAAGGGCATACCAAGGTTTCTAATCTCTGAGCAGGATGTAAGACAAAGCAAAAATCATTATAACATGCAAATCTTTTAGAAAATCATTCATAAATAAAAATGTTGAAATAAATTTTTAACCAAGGCTTTCTGACAGAAGATACAAGTCTGGGTAATCACTGAGAACCTAAAAAACTAATCCAAAAAAGATGATTTTAAGATTTTTCAAAAATTTTGACAGGGTCCGCAGGATTTAGTGCAAACAAGTGCAGTCCCACACTGTGGGTACAGGAAAAGTGCGGAACTGCCCACACTGTCTCTAAAGGAAAAGAGCGGGCACAAGAAAACAAGAGAAAAAACAAAAAAATTCTCAAAGATTTCTCAGGGATTCTACAGGGATTAACTACCCAAGCCAACATAAATCAATCAAAATCAGGAAACATAAAATCATAAATCAAAAGCAAAAGAAATCAAATTTGAAATCGATCCCCAGTGGAGTCGCCATTTTGTTGGATGGATAAGTCATTCTTGTAGACAATACAAACCTCCCAAGTGTCCTATGGATAGCTAGCAACAAATATACAAACAAAAATATCTTTATCTAGATATATTTCGATTCATAATTAAATGCTATAAAGGTTTAACGATCTTACCTTTGATCCAACGCTTGTTTTTAGTAGTAGTCCTTCAGTCGCTCAGAAGAGTTATCTTCGAAGATCTGCAATCACAAACAAACAAGCATCAAATAAAACCTACATAGCATATATTCATAAATCATATCCATTATGGTGATCAAGGAATCGATAAAATAAACCAATCAATTGACAGCTTATTGAGAAAAACGGATTTATTTGTATTAACTTAAATAAGGAAAAGCCTTACAACCGTGTCTGCCTTGATGTCATACATGCCTTCCTAGGGTACGGAACAGGTGTTTCCTTTACTTTGATCAGCCTTGCACTCTTCCAACTAAGATACATACAAGTATGTAATCCTTCCCACATGAAATCTCAGCTAAAAGGGTCTAAGTTTCAACAGCACTTCGCCTCCAACAATACTAAAACTTCAAATCATCAATTGTAACCCCTTGAGGCTGCCCCATTCATTTTTTTATAGTGGAAGAGAGGAGGTTATAGCTCCATACAGGAAGGGATAGAATCCTCCTTCCAAGGTATTAGTTCCTTACATCAAGGGGTT
The DNA here is from genome assembly GCA_034641835.2 of Pinus albicaulis. NCBI lineage: Eukaryota > Viridiplantae > Streptophyta > Pinopsida > Pinales > Pinaceae > Pinus > Pinus albicaulis. Next base: position 220,023,557 of record CM076571.1, on the reverse strand, counting down.
AGCTACTTATTGGATGGGATGCATGAACATGAAAGGAGCGGGCTTTCCACCACAAGAATGTTTCTAGAAGCTTCCAAAAATGTCTTAAACTGAGCTTCTATATTTTACTTGTGCCTTTTCTAAACTTTTACAAGGGTCCACACTTTTAATAAACATAAAGTGTGCTTGGCTACACATGATTTATAGCCAAAAGGTGCGGGACTGCAAGGAAAACTAGAAGAAAGTGCGGTACCAAAGTTTTAAGGCTTTTATGAGCTTTTCTCTTAGTTTCAAGGCTTGAATTTAGGAACTTTGATATTGTAGACTTCCAAGGGAGTACTAAAATGTCATGGTGACAAATTTCAGTGTAACAATCCTTATTGGAGATCTCATCTCTTAGTAGAGTACTCCAAGGATCTTGGTGCAAGCATGATTCTTGATGACCGAGATAGATATGATGAGTATATGGTGGATGATATTGTCATCTATTCTCATGGTATAATCTTCTTGACTAGAGCTTCTAGTCTCAAGGAGAAGTTGCTACTTGCAGCACATGAGGACTTCCTTTCCATTTATTATGATGCATACATCACTTTGGTAGAGGAGTTCACTTGGGAGGGCATCCAATATGACATATTATAGCATATGGAGATATTCATAGCTTGGATGGTAATATATAGGAAGTCACAACCACTTCCATACTCATTGGAGATGAGGGAAAGATTCCAGTTGAGCAATTTCAACTCAAGATCTCAAGTACATGATGGAGGAGGTATAATTTCACATTTTGTATTGTACTTTTTTTTTTCTTGTTTGAGCAGCATGATGTATCAAGAAGAATTATCTCTTCTTGCATATTATATGATGATGTACTTGTAGCTACTTGTGGCATTGATTTTGGCTACCTTACAGGTGGATTGTGGGGGAAGCCACATGACTCTTGTTGTGCACCATTGACACCATATTGTATCTTCATGTTTCCATCTTATGAGATGATTGTGGCAGTAGACAAGTGGCTGGGTAAGCACTTTTTAATCTATGTTTTGATGCACGCCAAGGATGCACTATGTTGGTTCCATTGGTGGGACTATAGACCACTGTCTGGTTGTCATATGGTAGCTTGTTTTTATTGCATTTTGCTTCCATTTATTGATGATATTTTTATATTAATGGGAAGCATTGTTTGGAGAGTGCTGCAGGTATGGGAGATGCTCATTGGGAGCATGATTCTCCCCATTTTACATGTTTTACATTTCAAGAGAAGCCATGGGAAAAACATGATTACCACATCACACTTTTTTCCCTTCTTGTGGGAGGAACCACTTAAAGAACTTGAGGAGGAACTTCATGGCTGAATTGCTTGATGGGGGAGCTTGGGCCATTCTTGAAGGCCATGTTATTTCCACCCAAGGACAAAGACAACCCCATTTTTACCATAAATGGGGAGAGAAACCATTTGGATGGAACAATCCAATCTCTCCATACAACCCCAAAACATTGTACAAAACCGGGGTTGATGATTCTTTTGATGAGCTACCAAGGATGGATCATTTCATTTGGATGATAGCATGGGTGAGGGACGCACTCATTCACCAAGTTGGTCATCACTCCTACTTCGTGGAGGCCATGGGACAGAAAGAAGACTTCCATTCACCCTCTCAACCTATTGGAAGTTTTATTACAGATTATCTTGATGCAGTGATGGAGGCCATTGATAGGAGGCCATAAGAGGAGGAGGGGAGAAATTTTTCACACTTAGGAGGAAACATTGGATGGCAGTTTTATTATAGATTATCTTGATGTAGTGATGGAGGAAATTGATGGGAGGCCACAAGAGGAGGAGGGGTGAAATTTCAGTCTCCCAACACATTTTCTTGAGGACAAGCAAAGATTTTGCAGGCAGGGACTCTAATTTTCCCAAATTTTATCCTCAAATCTAAATGGAACATTAGAGATAGAAACATCTCTAATCGGTGAATAAATGGGTAGAAAATCCCATAATTCTCCTAATGAGGAATACAAACATTCCAAGTGTGAAAGGAGACACTGTTTACAACTTAATAAAACACCTCCATGTGTGAACAGGGATAATATTATATTGGTTCTGTCCATTTTTACTAAGTCAACAATGCAGTTGTGGAGGAGAAGGAATCAAAGAAGGAATAACACAGTTTTGGAGGGAGATGAATCTTTTGATGGAGATGACCTAATTGAGTGGAGCCAAGGGCAAGAAAACTAATGTTTTATTTAAAGAAGAGGATGGCAACATTATTATTCATGTTTTTAGACTATTATCTTGCTCTTCTCAGACTTTTTCTTCCTCTTGCTATTTAGCAGGGTTGTTGTGCTATTTAGCACCCGGTGTTCCCAAATGGGAATCCCACCTCTTTCCTTGAGGAGCCTCTTGGGATAGTTTTAATTCATTTTCCACATCAGGTTCTTAGTCCAAGCTTTAGCCTACTTTATCAGCGCAGTTTCTGCAGGTTATTGTGCAGTGTTGCAGGGTGCAATAGTGGAAGGGATTGGAATCCCACTTTTATGAGCTAGTTTATCATAGGAGGGAGGTTTCATTCCATTGGGAGATCTGTTTTGAGAGGTATTGAGATTAATTCAGATCTGTGGTATCATACCACACATTTAACCACATTTCCAACACTGTTTTAGCTAGGGAATGCATTATTTTGGAGGCAGTTTCAGTGGATGGTCTAGTGACTTCGTTGTAGTGTTTTCTTGTGATTGAGAGGTTCATCCTTTCATGGGAGGAATCCATTGAGGGATATAAATTATATCATACATATTTCAGCCTCCTATACTCTTGTATATTATGTTGCAGTGATTATTCAGTTTATTTCTAAAGATCACCATTTTATTGTGAGTGTATGACAAGAAACCCTTGCCGGGTTCTCTTGTATTTTGTATAAGGAGACTAGATCTCAGTTATTAAGAATTATTTATTAATATATGAGTATATCTACTTTTTATCCTATTTTATGAGTTTAAACCCTCATAAGACTACGCTATCTATTTTGTGTATTATTTCTGAGTAGCAGTGTCTGGGGTTTTTGGTCATTTTCAGCTACACTAGTGTGGGAGGTCTTTTTACCTCACCTAGTTTCCTTTGTTTCAGATATCCTCTTGTAATTAGATGCTAGATAAATATATATCATGGATCCAAGTGATGGTTTGCATTTTTATGGCTTATATTTCTGGAAATGCATTTTTCTGTGAATGCATTGCTGAGTAGTCCGTTTTTGGAATATTTTAAGATATTCCCAATACTGCTTATTCCCCCTATTTTGGGATATTACAGTTTAATTCAAAATGAAAGGAAAATCAATAAGGAAGTGAAAACAAAGTTGTATTTTAAATTTTACATGAAATATATTGACGCCACAAACTTCGTTTTGGGTAGGGAAATTAAAAGAGATTGGGAAAGAAAAAAAAATTTGTTAAGTCAAAGGAAGTATATTAAGACAAAATTGTATAGATTTAATATGCAAGAAATTATAATAGTGAAAGTTCGTATTCATGTAGTTATATAGTTATTTATAGGTTAGTTTTGGAAAACGTAATAAGAGTAAAAGGACATGTCTTGTATTCCATATGCTAGTTTTTCTTCAAGTTTAATGCATGCAATGGTCTATACTAGAATAGAGATTTCACATGTAGTGGGATTATTAAGCAAGTATATGTCAAAACCAAGGAGGGAGAATCAAACAATAGTATAAGTTCATGAATTGGATAAGGTAGGAAATGGTTTGAAAAATTCCTGCAATGATGTGGACACCTTAAGTGCATAGGTACTAGAGATAATGACTTAATTTGGTAAAATTTGTGCACTCTTGATCCTAGTCCAAAGGTGAAACTTTCCCTATTTTTTTTATATTATTCACTTTGGAGTTGAGTAAGGGTAGATGAGGTGATTATGTGAGAGAAAAGGTTGTATAAAAGTATATGTATGTTTCAAACCTTGTGGAGTGTATAGACATACTTTTTTATGAGTGTTAATGGAAACAAATTTAGAAGATATAATTGTTGAAGCATAATATTGATGTAGAATTTCATATTGCAGATCAAAGAGACAAAGATTTGTAACGGATTTTGTTGGTAGAGATGGAGAGCTTATTATATGTCCAAGTTGGTGAATCTCACATTTGTTTTGTACGTGTTTTTGATGCATTTTTCATATAGCTATTGTGTTTTATGCTATGTATTCCATTATGTAGAAGTTACATTTTGGAGTGAGGGTTTGATGTTATGGATGAGTGTGAGATTTATTTTAGTTTCTAGAGATTTATGTTATTCATATTTGATTCATGCATTATGGGAACTATTTCCTTCTATAGACAGCATATGTTTTTGGTGTTTTATTTGTGTTTATGGAGTATTTTTGCTGATGTTTGGATTGTAGAACTGAATTACAGTTGAGGGGAGAGTCTTGGGATCGAGTCTGAAATATATGAAATGAGGTATGCAAAGAGTAAGGGATAAGTGAATTTATGATATTAGATCAGTGATTCCGTAGTATTGGCCAATGGATTCATTTATCCATCTAATGAAAGTTAGATATTTCAATAGGAGGTGGGTGAGGATCGTTGATCATGGTGGATTTCAGGAGATTGTTGTCCATAGATTCGTGTGAGAACATAGTCTTATGATTTGATTAGTAGAATCGAGTCTCCTGACTGATGGGAGAAAACTTATTTTAGGGAGGTGGAGTCTCCATGATGATGGGAGTCAACGATTTATGTAAAACAAAAATTTCTTGACATAAGAGGGATTCATAACAAAGTAAAAAAATTAAGAGTGGTTTCTCTTGCAGAAGGGTTTCCAACAAATATCTTGTGTTCTCATGTGTGATAATGGTTTTTATATTTGTTCTTTGATGGTTTTCTTTTAGTACTTGCTTCTTATATGTTTACATGTTTATCATTCACTTGCTTGTGATCTATGTTAAGCTCCTAACAAGCGCGTGATTCACTAAAGTAAATAAAAGGAAAAAATTGTGAATAATCCACACTATTGATTCACTCCCAGCCTCTCTCAGTTGTGCTCAAGGTTTTCAAAAATTGGTATTAGAGAAAGGGTCTTGGTTGCGGCTTGATCGTTGGAAAGTAGATGTATGGTCGGTCGGCGAAAAATTTGAATTTTTTTCAAAATGGCTTCTCAAGGAATGGTTTTCCTTATTGCTATAAATATTAAGGTATGGAAAAAAATTTTAAATATCAATTTTTTTTCTTGTCGATATGTCAATGTTTGGAGACTGAAATATGAAGGATGTGGCAAGGACCGAATTAAACCTAAAGTTTTTCAGAAAGATGCACAAACTAGATGGATAATATATAAGAATCTTCATGATGATTATTTGAAGAAGCTAGTAGGTTTTAAATATGCCTAACAAATGTGGAACAAGCTAGAGTTCATAATTCAAGATGGTACCAAAAAAAATATGGAGAAGGAGGAAAAGTAAAAAAGAAGAAGAATAAGAAAAATAACAGGAAGAAAGGCCTTAAAAATCAGGAAGCTAGGCCATAAGAGTCTCATGCTTCTAGTGAAAATGATTTCACCGAATATGTGAAAAGTTCAACATGTCAAAAAGAAAAGGTATTGTAGCAAAATTAATCTAAAGGTATAGATGAAAATGATTTTTTCTTCGGTAACAATTCTGACGATTCAAATTTTGATCATGATAAAGTTCTTAGAAAATAAGGTAATGATATTAAGGTTTTTAGAACTAATATTTCTATACTAATAGTTGCATGAAAGGATCAAGAAAAAATATTGCAAATATGTGATGATAAGGAGGCTAAGGTCAAGGAGGATATTATAGATTAAGTTTAAAATGGCATAGTAAAAAATATTTATGGAAGGCACGAGTAATCAGTACAAAGAGAAGGAAGATGAGCTTGAGAGATTAAAATTTTAATTTACGTCCTTGAGAAAGTATCAGAAGATTGAGAAGACAACTGTGTATTTGGATAGTTCTCTTGATATTGAGAGATCACCATTGGATAAATATGGTCTTGGATTTCAAAAGGTTTAGTCTAGTTTCCATGCAGGTAATAAAACCAAAGTATAACCAAAATAACCTATATCAAACAATGGTAACAACAATAGTAGCAAAGAAAGAAACCAAAAATAGATCACCTAGTAGAACCAGAAGCAGGCAAGATGAAAACCTCAACGAGAACATACATCTAGAAGATATTTTGCTCCAAGTGAGGATTATGGAAGGTCTAGAAAAGTCCCCTTTTTCCTTCCATGGATAAGGTATAATTTTATATCTATCAGAGGCTTGGACATGTTGCAGCCAATTAGAAGAGAAAAATGTTTTTTCCCTAATCAACGAAGCTTGCAACAATATAAAAAACCAAGGAGATTTGAAAACATGTATATTCAGGATTTTTATGGTTAATTTTTCTCATGTAACTTTTTTCGCCACAAGGAAATTCATTGTTGATCTAACCAATGGTGGATAATCACATTTCATGCGATGTCTAGATCTGGCATAAGAAACAATAGATTTGATCCCCTTGCCTCATACCTTGGCCATGTGGAGTGATATACATGCCATAAATTTGGCCATATAGAAAGATATTGCATGTTTCCCCATTACTAAAGGGATGACTAGCAAGAGAAACAAAAATAGAGTGGAGGTACCAAGAAACCAATGATGGAAGAAAATAAATAGCCAAGGAAAAATTCCCCGAGATCACTATCCTTGGCCGTCATTATCTTTGCTTTCATACTAAAGATCGAACACTCCCAACACTGTTGGCTATCTGGAAAATCAAACTCTCCAAGGAAATCAAAATCTCTAAGGTTCTCACAAGTATATTATCCATATACGCATCGACTTCTTCCTATAACCCTCTATCAAATAACCAATGACCAATATTGTAACATAATTAAGGGACCAGATTAATTCCTAGTCGACCTGTGTGGGTTTTTAGGGAATTCTCACCTTATCTAAACTAATATTGATTAATTGACCATATTCCCTATGTTTAGACTCAGAAAATATTTAAAAATTTGTTAATAATGTGATTCACCCCTCTCTAGGTGGAACTTCCAAAAATGATTTCAGGGCTTTGGAGATCTCATATGTTTTAGCCTCTCCCCAAAGTTTTGAGACTAGATCACCTGTGATTCCACAAAAAATAGCATACTAAATTACAGCTAATAGGAAGGTAGAATTTAAGATTTATATTCTTGGAAAAATTTATTGTTTCCTTGAATTACAAATCTCACAATAATCCAAAGGAATATTTATCTCACAAAGCAAGATCTCATAAAAAATTTGAAGAAGTTTTGTATGGACGAATGTTCTTTAGAAAGAACTCTAATGGTTACTAGATGCAAGCTCAAAAATATTGATGAATAACCACAAGTGCATCAATCCAGTGTTGAAAATATTGTTATCAATAAAATATATCCAAAGGTCTAGAAAACATCTTATCATCAATATCGGAGAAAATATCGACAAATATCGACAAGCATAAAAAATGCATAATATAATGTTGTTGAGAACTTTTGGAGAACTTTGTAATTTTTTCGAAGAGCTTGATGTTTTGGGTCAACATTTCACCCATCTTCACGGGAAAGAATCTTAATTTTTGATAGGAAGAGTGCTTTATCAAATAATATATAGATAAATTGGAAGTTATCCATTAGAGAACTTGGATAAAAGGGAACGTTGATGAATTAGACAAAATCAGTAGCAAGGGAAATAATTGAATTAATTTACAATTGAATTTAGAATAATATAATTATTATTGGAGTAATTTGAGGATAGTTTTTTATGTTAAATAATTAATTTAAATAAATAAACTCTTAGAAAAAATCATACAGGTCTCCATAAGTTCTCAATAACATTATGTTATGAACTGTGGAAATATTCATGCCACAATGCATAATATATTCAGTTTTGTTAAAAATATAAGGCAATAAAAACATGCAATAAACACAGTGGCACATAAGTATGAAGAAATAACTAATATATATGATGTAGTGGATGTAAAATAAAAATGATACATCAAAGGTGATACCAAATCCTGCTGATCCTTGATAATTTTCCAATAAAGGACTCAAATGTGGAGAACCAATACAAAATAACATCACATATATAAACGTATCTCATCATAGTGAGTTATATATAGAAAAAATAAATAAAACGAGAATATGTGTATCTAAAATCAATTCCCTCTCCCCCTTTTACGAGAAAACATGATGGTTGTTTCCTAGGACTGCCCTAGTAGTAGAAGGCCCTACCCCTGCACCTAATGCCAAATAATGAATATTAGCTATGGATTTGTGCTCTACTATATCTATATAAAATGGTGTTGACATTGATTCTCCCTCATCCTCCTCCTCCTACTCCTCCTTTTCCTCCCCGTGTTTCTCCTCCCTGAGTCTTCCTCCTCTTGTTTCCCTTGTTCTAGTGGTTCCTCTAACTCTAACCATGTAGGTTAATCCTCCAAGATGAAAACCTTACAATCCACCCTCCAATGAGATAATGCATCAATATTGTTTAAGGAAATTTAATATGGACCCATTGGTGTTTCTATTTTCTTCACTTGAAGTCATATATTTTAATGGACATACACTAAATCATTAAGGTGTGATAAATCCAACATGTAAGAGTGTTAAAAAAACTAATGAGTATTGAATTTTGACACTTGCGTGTCATGAATGAAAATTACAATAGATGTAATTTCTAAACCAAAGGCTGAAGTTCAAAGTTATACATGTTGCAATTCTTTTAGTATATTCTCCAAAATACACTCCAATTGCACTCACAACATGAACAGCTACATGTTTGACTCATGATTCTTATGGCTAATTTTTGAAAATTTGGTTCCCTTGCACCATAGCTTTGCCACCAAATATCTACAAAAAAAATAAGGAAATAAAAAATTAAAAACATTATAACATAATTAAAATTTCAAATAAAAGTTACAAAATTGGAATTTAAAAATCTAAAATTATAAATAAGTAAATTCTAAATTGAAAATTATAATCAGTAATGACTTCTCATTTACGTGGCATGAAGAGGTTCCTTTCCCTAATAGCATCATCAAATCCAATAGGGCAACAAAATTCTGATAAAATTGTATCTCGTGATTGATTTTTCTAAGAAGTTGGAGATTTTCTACCATCCTCTCAATACAGGATTGAAGCCTTTCCATCACCTCGCCATCAAAATCAAAGGTGCATTTGTATGAAAATGCACAGTTGAGGAAGAGTGTTGGTGAATGAATGGGTCAATGAAGCATCCCTATCAACTAACTATCAATCACATTCCATAACACCATCTGTCCATAAAACCTAGCAAAACCTTTTTCTGCACAATAAGAATGAATGGCCTTCTTGGCCGCATACAAATAATCCATTTTAGGCTTCTCCCAATCCAGCAATCCCAGAACCTTTACTATAGGTTCACTAAATAAGCACACTTTTTCTACTCCTTGTGAACATGTGTGAGTGTAGACCATTTTTGCAATGGCTCTCCCATGATGTATCCTGTTGCATCCACAATCACTCCACTCAAGAAACAAAAAATTTCTTCAACTCAATATTTAATCTAGCAGATAATGAATGCTTGAAGCAAAAACTTGGACGATCCTAGCCATATCAATCACCTCCTTGATGAAGGATATTTTCCCCATATCCCCAAGAAACAAATTGATACAATTTGTAGCACAGGAATTCCATAACAATGTTTTTCGCCTCTCCATAAGCATCTTGCTAGGAGCCACATAATTGGATGCATTATCTATTATGACTTGAACCACATTTTGTAGACCAATCTCTTGGATGAATCCATCTAACAACTCACATATCATTGTTGCATCTTTTATATATGATGAGGCATCCAAAAATTTAATAAACATCGTATGTTTAAGACAATTTACCAAGAAATTTAGAAAGGTTGTACCCTTCCTATCTATCCAACCATCAAACATCATCATAGATGGAGACACTTTCCATGTCTCTTTTAACTTTGCTAATCTAGATTTGATATCATGTTTTTCTTATTGAACGATTAGCCCTTGAAACTCCTAATATGTATCACTTTTGTGCCCTGGGCCCACAACAGCAACAATATGACACATTTGCTACTAAAATGGATTGTCTTTGGTGATGTTCAGAGGTAAGTCACTCTAGAAAAGACACCTCCCCATAACTCTATCTTCTTCTTCCCTGTCCCTTTTTTTAACAAATTTTTTTATGGAAGATTGTGCTCCATCTCTTGTTCATGGAACAAAAAATTATACCTCCCACTCCCAATGAAATTAGCACTAGCAGGTTAAGATATGGAACCCTTCACACTACCCTCAACCTCAAAATCATAAGAACAAGTAGAAGCTTTCCTTTGTAAGGTAAATTGAGGAAAGGTGAGAAGAATATATTTCTTATATATTTTTCTTCTTATTTTGATTATTTTGATTCTCATATGAACTATTTTTTAGGTGTTTATTAGGTTCCTATAATTATTTACTAGTGAAAGAAATTTTTAAAATTCCTATAATATTGATTCTCCCCCCTCTTAATATTTTTCTAGTTTCTATCACAAGGTGATGATGCATGCCTCCAATTCACACACCAATGACCTTGGAAGATTCAAAGGAGTTGTGCTTCTTCCATAGTAGAATGTTTCCATCAATGAAAAAAATTCTATACCCTATTTATTCAAGAGATGAAATAGATAACATAGAGGCACCAATGTCCACCAACCATATTTCATAATGACTTGTAAAAGAAAAATGAAATGAGTATTGAACACTATAATCATTATTTCTCAGTCTCCTCTTAGGAGATGATACGTCAAGGTCAGTTGTAAAAGCATGATGCTTCAATTTCCTCTTTTCATTTCAATTCTTTTGATAGTCATCCCTTTGGTACCTTTGAGGAAAATTAAATTGACAACTATCATATGCTTGGTAATGATAACATTAAGAATTTGTTAGGTATTTTCTATCTACTCAATAGTGAGAGGGAGGAGGAGGTCCTGTTTTTGGAGTAGGTTAATTTCTTGGAGTAGATATTGGAGCAAGTCTTGATTTGGGACTTCTACTATAACTTCTTTGAAATCTTCAAAAATTAGGTCTTCTTCTATTACTCTTAGAATGAGCTAAATATTCTTCACTTCGATATTCAAATTGGTCTCTCAAAATGATTATTGATTCTTCTTGACTACAAGAGGACGATAGATAATCAAAAGTAGGTCCCATTTCTCATCCACAAATACTTGTTGCAAAAGGATCACATGATGTAGGAAAAACACCCAAAGCCGCAACTACCAATTATTTTTTAGATTCTTCCTCATTAATGCATTTGATTTTATCTCTTATTTGAGAAATTCTAATGAAGTAAAATTCCACAATATCATTCTTGGTCATATTGATATTGTGAATTTGAACCCTAAAATTTATTGTTAGGTCACTATAATACTAGCATATTCCCTTATTTTTATTGTTAGTGTACCCCCTTATTGTTATTTTTGTACCCATGTAGTCCCCATATTGTTATCATTGTGCCCCATAAAAATCCACTATTTTAATTTTTGTGTCCTTACATTATTATTGTTATGTAGGCTCTGGTTATATTGGGACCACTTAGACTCCTATATATAGAAAGTAGGTTTTTTCATTTGTATCATCCAAGTTTTTTTTATTTATGTAATGTAAAGGAGGTTTCCATGTTGAAGAGGTTGATTTCTAAGTTGTATATATATCTTTTCTTCTATTTTTTTAGTTTCTTTCATAACATTTGGTATCGGAGCTTTGGATTCTAGGGTTTCATTACAGAAAAATAGGCAATATTGGAATTTTCACTATACCTTTTTTTTTCTATGTGACTTAAGAAGCTGAAATGTTTACGATGTATATTTGAAATCTTGATTAACGTCATGTAAAAATTTCAAACCTTTGTTGACAATATTTTCAGAGATACAATTTGTGGAAGTTATGGTTTTTACAGGCTCCATTATTTCATCTCAAACATGTGACTGAAGGAAAATCATCATAACATTCATGTCATACATTGAATTGTAATTCTATAAAAAAATTCCCAAATTGCACATAATTTCATTTCGTGTGTATCGATTTCAGAGCCAAAGGTCAAAAAATAACGCGACATGTCGTATAAGTTCACTCTACTAAAATACTCCATAATTAGGTCATTTGGGAGATCGGGCATAAATTTGTCTTGAAGAATCAAAATTAGGTATGACCTATGACATTGGAAAAAAGACTTAGAGGGCTACAACATAAATAAATTTTATATCCTAAGAGATTCAAAATTTCATAGTTACAATAGTTTCAAGATCGAGCTCGTAAAGTAAGAAAAATGTGTATATTTTATAAAAACATTTGCATAACGTTTGTTTGGAAAAAATAGTTTTAAGTGATTCCAATGGCATATTAAAGCATATATAGTTGTATTGGGTTCAAAAATTCATGCAATAAATAATTTTTCACCCATTAAGGTCTCAAAAAAATCTACTATGATGCATGAAGACGAAGAATTGTAGCATGGTATATGAAAATTACGAGACCATGTATATCAAAATTACTAGATCAAGTGCAAAAAATTTCGATCTCACAAAGAGAAACCAAAGATGACATTGATGGTTTAAAAGAATACATGAAAGATAATATGGATGATATAGAGGAAACAATTGAAGATTTGAATAATCATTTATAAGAATATTTTACAAAGTTTCTACAAGAAATTCCTCCTAATGGAAAAAAGGTATTAGATGAAACTCATGATGAGAACAAAAAAAATGTTAATCATGATTTCATAGTCTCTAGAGTTGGATTGAAGACCCACCATATTCTAAAGATCTATATGAGGAATGTTTATGGAAAGGATCTAATAACATGGATACCACAAATGGAGCAATAATTTGAGCTCCATAATGTACAACACACACAAAAGGTATGCATTTGAAATTTATATTTAGAAAAAAATTAGTATGTATGGTATCGATGGATTTGTTCCCTTAAACAACTTGTCACTTGATCAATTTTTACAGAGGAAATGATAACACATTATGACGATACAAAGAGAAACACATTCTTTAGTCAATTGATAAATCTCAAACAAAAGTGTTCAATGGCTTAACTCATTGAGGACTTCCAAAAATTGAATAGTAGGGTAGCAGATATTCGAGAGGAGCATAGGATTGATGCCTCCATAGGGAATTTAAAGGATAACATCCAACATGAGGTTCGCCTTTGGGAACTTTATTAATTAGAGAAGGAATTCATGGTGGAAAGAAAATATGAAAGTAAAATTATGGAAACATGGAAGTATACCAATCACAACTATAAAGATGTAAATGTTGTTGCTCATCGTCTTCCACATGCTAGACACCAAAACAATTGGACGAAAAAAGAGCAAAAGGGCTATGTTACAGTTGTGATAGAAAATATAATAAAGATCATAAATATGGTGAGAATAAATTAATTTTTATATATTGTGAAGTCTTAAACCACACATAAATTGGAAAATCAAAGGAACAATGAATTCTACTGACGAATGAAGTCCACACATTTATGCAATGTTAGATCGCACTATAAAAAGTACATGCATATGTTTTTATATGAACGTGTGTGCCACGAGTGTGAGAATCAAACTAGGTAAATATTGTTTTGTGACCTTAAATATTTCTTTGGATAAAAATACAATACTCATATAAAAAATCTTGAAAAAGACAATGTGCCAAGATAAGATAACATAATAAATACTAATGTTGTAGGAATGGGTACCACCATGGAAAAAACCTTTACCTGATCCAAGCTAACGATATCTAGTTACATAATAGAAAAGAAATAAATTAGAATGAGATAGGACACAAGAGCTCTTAATAATTTGGATTGATGGGCCCGTTTGAGTCCAAGTAGGTGAGCTCTTAATTCACAATCACACTAACAAAAGGCACCAAATGATAGTATGAATTTGGGGAAGGTTAGGGTTAAACGATAGAATTGTAATAGGTTTTTCGAAATGAAAGAAAAGCTTATATGGAACAAAAATAAATACAAATAGGGTTTCAACAAACGGCATGTAGAAAACATTATAAATTCTTCAACCCATCATGATATTTCTTTGAAATTATACATGTAAACATTTTTCATATCTTTATGACTAAAAGTTACAATAAAGAATTATTCTATATTAGATCATAATGAAGAACAAAATATAAAAAATATACATTCGCTTTGAATTTGATCAACATTTTTTTTCTGCATTTCAAAATAAACCAACCTATTCTTTTTTCAAAATAAACTAGCTTGTTTTTTGCCACCAATACCTAAAGAAATCAAATGTTAATTTTAATTTAATTTTAATTCTACACCCTAGCGAACATGCAACAAGTGCTAAGGAGCGTGTGATGGGGTTTAGAAAGGAAAAATTCACACATATAAGATGATACAATGTAATTTTGTGAACCTATTCTATTTTATCCTCATTTGGAAGCATTACGTTTAATTTGGGATGCACAAGATAATCGCCAATAATTCCAATAAAGGAATCAAACAAACAACTGTAAAGTTTCAAAGAAATCACATTCATTAATTTAGAAAATAAAATTAAAACATTCCACAATCTAAGATGCTCATTAAAAGTTCATACTTCCTATTTTTTTGAATCAATAGAATAATCCTTTTGAATTGGAAAAACATAAACAAACTTTTGTAAATATCTGCACAAGAAATCATCTGTTGTTAACACAAATATCCATCCATAGTATATTCAACAAAACTAGTGATAAATCCTACGATCACCATTCCAATTAGTGAAATATATAATGTTTAAAAATTGGATAAATGGCATGCTTCAATACCATGTTGGAAATTTCTGAATATTTCAAACAAAATAGAGGAAGCAAAGTTCCTCAACTAAACACAAAGATTTAATGATAGAGATGTGGAAAGAGAGATGGAGTAAAGCTCTTTTTCATTAACCATAAAAATGAATATTACAAAATACAAACTTTCATCAAAATTACAGTTTTGGAATAAACAAAATACTCCTTAATCTATTTTTCAATTTCTTCTTTACACAGATTTGTGTTTCAACAACACATAGTCAGTTGCTGAAACTCCACACAGTCTGTTGCTGAAACACATAGACAGTTGCTGAAACACTCTAGAAAATGCATTGCTGCTACAAAACACAACGATTCTGATTTCCTCTGTTTTATGCTCTCTGTCTCTAATTCTCTATCTTTTTCTATTTCTCTAACATTAAAACTACTACTCTGTATTACATATATATGTTGAAAAACATATTTGACTTAAAACATTAAAATAATAAAAATATCTTTTAATCTTATCAGCCTTTTAAATGTAGTAAGCGGTGGGAGATAATGTGATATCATTTGGAAAAACAAAGTCGACTGTTGCAGGGACATTAACTCAGAAAATTTAATGCACAGTGGAGTGAAAAAATAAAACATGACTTTGAGGCATCCATCCTTCTGAAATATCCACATAAATTAGATTTATGTCCACCTGTTTCAGATTGCATTTGGAATTAATTTCAAACACTCCCCCTTAATTACAACTGCTGCTATCTTGCATACCAGACATTCTCTGAGATAATAAAAAATTTTCTTTCCCAATGGTTTTTCCAAGATGTCATCAAATTGCTCCTCTGTTCTATAGTGTTGCAAAACAATCTCACCATTATTAACCAATTCACGTATGAAGTGGAACTTGGTGTCTATGTGCTTTGTCTTTTTATGAAAAAAAAAAAATTACATAAAGCTATCGCCGAGCTATTATCACAGAAAATGGTTGTGCCCTTTTCTTGTTCATGACACAAATCTCTGAGAACTCTTCTCAACCATACTGCTTGGCATGCTGTTTTTGTTGCTACCACATACTCTGCCTCTGATATTGAAAAAGCCACAATTGGTTGCTTCTTGGAAGCCCATGAGATGGCTCCTGATCCCATATGAAACACATATCCTGATGTGCTCTTCCTATCATCAACACTTCCAGCCCAATCACTGTCAGTGTAACTTGTCAACATGAAACTTTCAGAAGAGGAGTATAAAATACCAAACCCCTTCATTCCATTAACATACCTTAGAATCCTCTTAGCTACCTGCCAATGAGTCTCTTTCAGTCTTTCCGTAAACCTGGAGATTAGACTCACAGCATGCATAATATCCGGCCTAGTTGCAGTCAAGTACATGAGGTTGTCAACTATGCTCTTGTGCAACTTTGGATCGAAATCCTTGCTACTGTCTTCTTTCATCAATTTCAACCCCATTATAGTTGGAGTCACAACTTCTTTGCTGTTATGCATGTTAAATCTCTTCAACACTGCTTCTACATATTTAACTTGGGAAATGAAAACACCATTTTCAATTTGGTCTACTTCAATTCCAAGAAAATATCTTAAGAATCCCAAGTCAGTCATTTCAAATTCACTTTTCATGACTACTTTAAAATCAGCAATGAGAGAAGCATCATTGCTAGTAAAAATTAAATCATCTACATATAAAACAACAATAAGTATATTACCGTCATTCTCCTTTATGTAGAGTGTGGGTTCACCATCGCACTTCTCAAACCCATTCTCAATTAGGTAAGCATCTATTCTGCTGTACCATGCTCTTGGAGCTTGCTTCAGCCCATAAAGAGCCTTCTTCAGTATGCATATTTTATGTTCTTGGCCTTCAACTTCATATCCTGGAGGTTGTTCAACATAAACGTCTTCTTTTAACACTCCATTTAGGAATGCAGATTTAACATCCATCTGATAAATCTTCCATTTTTGTTGTGCCACAATAGACAACACTATTCTGACTATTTCCATCCTCGCTACTGGTGCAAAGGTTTTATCATAGTCTCTGCCTTGTTGCTGCTTGTAGCCTTTCACAACAAGTCTTGCCTTGTGCCCATCGATCTTGCCTTCAGCATTGCTTTTGGTCTTATAGACCCACTTAAATCCAATGGCATCTTTGCCTTCAGGAAGGTCCACTAACTCCCATGTTTTACTCTTCTCAGTTACACCAATTTCTTCATTCATTGCTTCAATCTATTTATCTTCATATACAACATCTTCAAAATGAATTGGGTCATCAACATGAAAATATAAAGAAAATAAAGAATTCAGACCGGTATTTTTACTTACCTCTCCTTGTTCATAAATCTCACTTAGATTTCTAAATCTTGGTCTTCTTGGTGTACTTGGAGTTCCATTCAAACTTGAGGGCATTTCTGATCCCTACAGTGTGCTTGGAGAAGCACTTCCTTGACTTCTCAAGGCTGTTCGAATTCTAGCTTGTTGTGTGGTTTGTTGTACTTGTTGTGGTGGAGGAGGACCCACCAAGGAAGGATTATTTGCTACTGTCCCTTCCTCTTCTTCTTCGTGAGACACAATTTTCTTCACGTTCACTGTATTCTCTAAGCTTCCATCCCAAGCTTCATCTTCAATGAACTGCACATCTCTACTTACTATCAATTTCTTGGTGGATGGATTATAGAGTTTGTATGATTTTGATTCTCCAACTTACTATCAAGCTTCTTCCTTAGCTGATCCGGTACATGTGCATATGCTACACAGCCGAATACTCTAATGTGAGTGACAATTTTCTTTTGTCCACTCCATTCTTCTTCTGGTATTTTGTTCATGACAGCTTTAGTTGGGCATATGTTTAGGATGTAAATTGAAAAAGTAAAAGCTTAAGCCCAATACTCATGCGGCAAGTATTTTTCCTTCAGCATACTTCTGACCATGTCCAAAATGGTCCTATTATTCCTTTCTGCAACATTGTTTTTCTAAGGTGTATACCTCACAGTGAATTGATTTTGTATGCCTTTCTCTCTATATAAACGTATAAAGTCTTTGGAGATGTACTGTCCACCTCTATCTATTCTGAGCACTTTGATATAATGCCCACACTGCTTCTCAACAAGAGTTTTGAAGTGGTGGAATTTCTCAAACACTTCACTCTTCTGTTTCAACACATACACCCATGTCTTTCTGGTGTAATCATCAATGAAAGTTAAAACATATTTATTTCCAGCAAATGATGGTATTTGCATCGGTCCACACACATCAGAGTGAAAAATTTCCAAGGGTGCTCTTGCCCTTATACTCTTTCCTACTGGAAAGCTTTCTCTGTGTTGTTTGCCCAAGATGCAGCCTTCACAAAGGCTGTCTGACTTTTCAATCAATGGCAATCCCTTTACCATTCCCTTTTTGTGCAACAGATTCAAGCCTCCAAAATTGAGATGTCCAAATCTCAAGTGCCACAACAAATTTTCATCTTTCACTTGCTCTTGAAAGACTTCTTGTGTTACAGCTACAATAGTTCTTCCTTCCTTCAAATCCGCCCTGAGTTTGAGAGGAAACATTCTATTGTTGGTTATCTGCACCTCTGCAATGATCTTCTTACTTGGAGGTATGTATCTGATTGTACACACATCATTTTTGAAGAACACATTGTAACCTTTGTCAATGAGCTGTCCAATGCTCAAAATATTACATTTCAGACCAGGTACATAGTATACCTCTGACACAATCATCTGTTCTCCATTTCTTGCTAGGATACTGACTCTGCCTTTACCCTTAACAAATATCTTACTATAAATTCCTGTTGTTACCTTAGATTTCACATTTTCATCCAGATTGGAAAACATTGCAATGTTTCCAGTCATGTGATTACTACAACCTGAGTCTAAGAACAAAAAATCTTCTTGTTTGTCTTGTGCAATGTTACATGTTAACAACACAATCTTTGGATTCTTATCTTCTTCATTTGCAAAATTAGCATTTTGCCTATTATTCATGTCATTTTGCGTTTTCCTACATTCATTGGCATAGTGCCCATATTTCTTACAATAATGACATTGGACTTGGGATTTGTCATACCTTTTTCCATGAGTTCGTTGTTTGCTTGAACCTTCATCTTGGTTCTGATTACAGCTCCTTCCGCTTGTGCTAGCAAGATTATTTCTGCCTTTGTTTTGGCTTCTTCCATGACCTTTGTTATTTGATCTTCCTCGACCTCTTTCTCAGCCGAATGACATCTGAGTATTGAATGCTTGCTCAAAAGAGGAATTTGTTCCTCTACTCAGTCTGTGTTCATGAGACATAAGAGAAGCACTCAGCTCATCTACTGTGAACTATGAGAGATCCTTTGTCTCTTCTATTGCTACCACAATAGCTTCAAACCTTGAGGGTAAACTTCTCAAGATCTTCTCTACAATCCTTCTTTCTTCAAGAGCTTCACCATGGGATATTATCTGGGTTATCAACCCAATAACCTGAGTGAAGAATGAATCTATTGTATCATATTCCTTCATGCTGAGTGTTTCAAAGTCTCTCATCAACATCTGCAACTTTGCAGTCTTCACCTTCTACATACCTTGATAGGAAGTTTTGATAATATCCCATGCCTCCTTGGATTTTATTGCTGTTGCAATCCATGGGAAAAAAATCTCATGTACTGATTGAAAGATAAAAAAGAGGGCTTTGGAGACCTTCTTCCTGTCGCTCTTCAACAGGTCTCTTTCTGCTACTGTCAAAGCAGCCAACGCTGCTGCATCTGCAGGTTCATGGTAGCCATTTTCAACTAGCTCCCATAATCCTTGAGAAAAAAACAAAGCTCTCATAGTTATGGACCAATAATTATGATTCTTCCCATTAAACTGTGGAAGTTGGGAATTTGTCAAACCAGTTCCAGCATCTGCCATCTTAACTGTATAAGTAAAGAAAAGAAACTGACTGTATAATAAAACAAGCAAGAACTTTCTCTGCTGGAGAAATCTGCTCAATAAGCTTCTTATAGCTCTTGTAGTGGAAAAACAAACTCTGTTTTGTCTCACTGAGTGCCTAGAATAGCTCTGATACCATGTTGAAAAATTGGATAAATGGCATGCTTCAATACCATGTTGGAAATTTCTGAATATTTCGAACAAAACAGAGGAAGTAAAGTTCCTCAACTAAACACAAAGATTTAATGATAGAGATGTGAACATAGAGATGGAGTAAATCTCTTTTTCATTAACCATAAAAATGACTATTACAAAATATAAACTTTCATCAAAACTACAGTTCTGGAATAAACAAAATACTCCTTACTCTATTTTTCAATTTCTGCTTTTACACAGATTTGTGTTTCAACAACACACAGTTAGTTGTTGAATCTCCACACAGTCTGTTGCTAAAACACACAGACAGTTTCTGAAGCACTCTGGAAAATGCATTGCTGCTACAAAACACAACGATTCTGATTTCCTCTGTTTTCTGCTCTGTGTCTTCTTCTCTGTCTCTGTCTCTAATTCTTTATCTTTATCTATTTCTCTAACATTAAAAACACTATTGTCTATTACATATATATGTTGAAAAACATATTTGACTTAAAGCATTAAAATAATAAAAATATCTTTTAATATTATCAGCCTTTTAAATGCAGTAAACGGTGGGAGATAACGTAATGCCATTTGGAAAAACAAAGTGGGCTGTTGCAGGGACATTAGCTCAGAATATTTAATGCACAGTGGAGTGCAAAAATAAAATACAACTTTGGGGCATCCATCCTTTTGAAATATCCACTGAAATTAGATTTCTGTCCACCTGTTTCAGATTGCAGTTGGAATTAATTTCCATCATATAAAGCAAAATATAAGAATGTCAAAATAAAACCAATCTATTAAACACACAATGAAATTTTTCTACACAATCGAACAGGAAAGCAGCAAATTCATTTAAGAATATTGAACGTTGGACAAGGGAATTAATTATCATTTATGTTTGAGATGAGGTACGTGATCAATAAACTCCCAACATTGCCTTCAAATTTGAAGGTATTTAGGATCACCATCGAAATACAATTTTGTGTGCCTCTTTGAAGGTCTTTAGGATCACCATCGAAATAAAATTTGGTGTACCTCTTTGCTTTTGGGTCATAGGATTCCACAATGCCCTCATATAACTCTTTATCCATAGGCCACCAAACCTTTATTTTTTTTTCCGATCAACTTCTCATCCTCTACGAATGCTTCAACAACCCTTTCCATGTCATAAATGATCTTCTTTATTCAAAATTTATTGGGCGGCCTGGTAGGGTTTGAATATTTGGGCTCTGAAATATTATTCTTCGATTCACCATATTTTCCTTATATTAAACCTAAACCATTGTAACCCTTATCTGCGTTGTCGAACATCGGCTTTTAGGAACTTATCTAATGTGTGATCGCTTTATTGGAGGCCCATGTATATGTCTACTTTACCTTTCTAGGTTATTATTAGATTCTTTCTTCTCGATCTTTCTAATCATTTTTTCATCCCTAACCAATTCAGAGCTTGAAACTTGATGGTTTGCTTCATTCATGGAAGTTACAACTAGTTCTGCATTATAGCCTCCTGGTGGAAATATAACCTCTGAACACGCAAATGTATATTGTGTGGCACAAATATTATGATTTTGATGCCTGTAGATATCATAAACAATTTCATTGTACTCATGCACACAATTGTGAATGTTTTCCTAATTAGATGAAATATTTGATCTAAAATACGGCTTTAGCTTTTCAGAAAAATACGCGACGACATCCAAGCATAATAAATGCACAATCGGTGAAGAATCGCTCATTTATTTTCACATCCAGAACCCAACACATAATCGCTTTCATGGAGTCATACAAATAATTAGAATAATTATTTTAAAAAACAAGAGAAAGAAATTTTTTTACCATATCAAGGACTAGGTCATCTAATTCAAGGTCCAACATAACTGTGCAAAGATCGATCTCTCCAATAGTTTTGAGAATGAAAAAACCTCTTTTAAAGGATGGATTTTCATCTCCCCGGCTCCTTAAAACTTCCCCCAATGATTTCAAATATTTATTTCATGTCTTTTTCACAGTAGTATTTTTATCTTGGTGATTTGGGTGAAGCAACTCATGACCAACAACATTACATCTATGTCTTTCTGCCTCTTAAGGTATGGACTTCGGAGATAATATAGTCAAGCAAACATTGGATTAATTGTAGATATGGAAGGTGCTTGTTCTATCGAGAGAAATTTGGGCTCCACTTTCTCTAAAGCTTCAGGTAGCTCATCCTTCTACTTTGGTAGATATTACAACCTCCTCCACAAGAACCTTCATCTAGTTCATTGGAAAATTGATCCACAAGAACCTTCTTCTAGTTCATCCGAAAGGAATCCACAAGAACCTTTCTCTATTTCATTAGAGAGGAATCCAAAAGAACCTTATTCTTCTACAGATTCAACTCCTCTTCCACTTCATATTGAGGAAAAATTCCTGTTATCTGAATGGTATGTTGATGTTTTACACTTTATCTTTCATTTTAAGTACCCTCTAGGTTTCACAAAAAATAAATGCAACAGTCTTAGATTAAAGGCTATGAAGTATTGTATTATCAATGTTAACCTCTATTGGAAATATCCATTAAACTTCTTACTTCAATTTCTAACTGAGTGTGAAAAAAAAAGTGGTGTAGATTAGCTTAATGAAGGAATATGTGGGGGTCATTACTCTTGTAGACAAAGAACATACAAGAACTTGAGAGTGGGTTTGTATTGGCCCAAGTCATTTTTAGAGGTTGGGGAAACAGAAGCTGCATTCCATCCACTTCCCCTTGTTTCAGTTTTGATTGAGGCACCATTTTTATAGTGGGGACTAGATTTCATTGGAGAAATACATCCATCATCTAGCAATAGACACATATGGATCTTAACTTCAATAGATTAATTTACAAATAAGGTAGAAGCTACCCCGGTAAAAAATTCTACAAATAATGTTGTCATTAAATTTATCATGGAAAACATATTATCTAGATTTGGTTGTACTCAACAATCAGAGATAATCCAAACGAATTTAATAGTGTTAAAATGATTGAATTTTTCCAAAAATTTCAGATTTTATTGTGTCATTCTACTCCCTACTACCCTAAAGGGAATGAATTTGCAAAATAATATAATAAGAGTTTGGTAAAGGTGATAAAAAAGGTACTTGGAGATCATAAGAGAAACTAAGAGAATCATCTTAAGTATGCAGTTGGGGCCAACATAATTTCACCCAAAAGATTAAAAATCAGATGAAGAGCCTAATTATTTTTGTAGGAGAGTCAATCATATTATAAAATTAAATGAGGATAGAGATGAGGTTCACTACAAACTTCGTCAATATAAAAACAATATGAAAATTTTGTTTGATAGGAAAGCTAGAGAAAGATATTTTAGGGAAGGAGATTTTATTTTTAAATGGGATTCCTGAAGAGAAGAAAAAGGGAACATGGTAAATTAGACAATATTTGGTTGGGACCATTCAATATTGCAAAATTCAAAGGAAAAAACATTTTTATTCTGCAGATCCTCGAAGGACCATACTCTACATTTCTTGTGAATGGACAATATCTAAAGCACTATATTCAATACTGAAGTTGATTACAGCCCTAGTTCATTGTACATTAAAGTTTTTTTATTTATATTTCACTGTCAAAATATGATTTCACAGCAAAAACTCCACAACCCAAGGAGGAAGGCACATGGATCTACTTGTTCTCTACATCTCATAGGGAGATCCAGTCCCTAGATGAAGCCAATGTTGTAACATCATTTTATTTTTACATGCATTTGTTGAAAAAAGAGAATACATATATATATATATATATATATATATATATATATATATATATATATATATATATATATATATATATATATATATGTAAGATAAATAATTAGCAAAATAAAAAGGGATATAAATTTTTTTTATAAAAAATATTATGATAAAAAAGGAAAATATATAAAAAAAGAAATAAACCATTAAGAAAATAAAAATATGGGAGGCAAGCCAAATCTGAATTAGGTAAGTAATTAATAATTTTTAATTACTTTAATCGCAATTAAAAATGTCATTAGAAATTTGTAATAAATTTTTAGATTAAATTAACATTTTTGTTGTTTTATGATATATCGTGGGCATAACAACCAAACCTAGGATCCTCTTTGCCTGATCACAGGTGAAGAAGGAAGTTCGCCCCCACCCCCAACCTCTCCCACATTTAAATGAGGAGGGGGGTCTCAAAATTAGTTTCTGAAAAGTAGTTTCAAATTAAACAGTCCATTCAATGTGTCCAACACGCATCGAAACCCTTTCCCCTTTGAAAAAAAATTACCACCAATCCCCCCCTCTGAAATCTGCAAGTGACCAACGTCAAGCCTAGCCACTCGTTATTTTGATTGTTTCTGCTACCACCATATCCACCCTGCCACTGACACCTGTCCATTGCTAATTACATAATTTTAAATTTTTCTTTCCATAAATACCCTGCACTATATCAAATCATTCAACTAGTGAACTCCCCTCTTTATAAAATAAACCTTTTGTCTGCCTAGTATCCCTTTACGCATTCTGTTAAGGAAATTTGTGTATGCTTCAATACAACTTCAGCAGAACTACCCAACACACAACACTTGCAAGGTTTTCAATTACTTGGTAAAACATTATTTCCTGTCCTCATATTCTTTCCAATATCCTCTTCAAATGGAAAATCCTAAATGACAGAGGAAAACCCCATGCTACCACCTATGATAGATCTAGAACATTTTCCATTAGTTTACCAAGAATACAAGATTTCATAGACAAGGTGTGAATTTGATTTGTATGAGTTACAAAACTAGATGAAATAGAATTTTTTTGAACTTAGTGCTAAATTGAGCCAGTGGGATTCTTTCCTACCTCAATTCATATTCCCACAAACCCACCCCTTACCCAAATTTGTGTCATGGTGGCATATTAGGTATATCTCCAGCCAAAGGGCTATTGTTGCACAAAATAATGATGTCATTTTCACAGTTAAACCCCAATCGATTTGTCAAATGTTGTAGATTGAACCCTTAGCTTCATTACATATTTTTTATTTAGAATCCCTCATGGATCTCTACAAAAATCTTATTTTCCCTCAGGGAGCTAAGATTTTTGAGATTTTTCTACCAGAAAATGTTGAATTTCCTAGAACCAACCATCCTTACCCAGCTTGAATGTTTCCAAATATGACCAAACAAATAATTTCAATAATTTAATATTTTCTATATTATGAATCTCACCAATGTCTTGATGACATCATCCTAGGGATTTTATCAGTATTTTCTAAAGATGAGAAACATTCTATTATCTTCAATTACACTGAATTCATAGAAGAGACTATCCATGAATAGTTCATGAGATTTTCTATAGAAGGGTGTTATAGCATCATTTTCAACCTTTGTATACTTGATGCTATGATTCATGGCCTTGTGCAGCCCTTTCCCTTCACACTTGGTATTTTATGTAAAAAAAATATTTTTAATTCCATATGCGGCTCTGCCCTTTTAAAATCGCATGCATATGCGGGTCCAGTTATACCCAACCTGTTAATATAATTTGAAATATGAAAAAATATGTAATTCCCTATTTTTTGGGCGGGGTTAATGGGTTACACTAGAAGCCTACCTACAGAATCCCATGGCCTAACTGTATCCCAACTGAAACAAATATTTTGGGGTGGTATAATTACATCTCATGGGAAGGCCGTAAGGGGAGAGAGAGATAGGTATTGATATTATATCCATTTAGTCCATCATGAAGTCTGATTTATCCCTATTCCTCCTGCACTTCCCAGATTGTGGAAACTCTTGTTTCATTCATAGAGATTTTCATTCCTCCTATATGACATCCATGTGTATGATTTTGGAAGGATATTGTTGAGGCTTGTGCAGGAAGAATCCAAAGGACAATTTCTCTTGGATAAGTGGTTGAATTACGTGGTATTCCTCCACACATATTGACATTTGTTTATAAAGAAGCTTTGCCCCATTCTTGATGTTCATGATCCTAATTGTTTATACATGTTATGATCCTATTATGAATGATTTCATGTTATTTTTCTTATAACCTTATATGATCTAATGATAACATCTTAAACATGCTTTCAATTATTACTAGTATATCTTCTTTTCTTGTGTGAATTGCAGGTTTTGGAGCACTAGGAGAAGTAGATGCTTTGAAACCTGTGGGATTTCCTTCAAACGTAGGACCTATGGGTACAACCTCTTCTTTCCATTTTACTAGCTTAAGAATTAGGACTGTAAATTTGTTTGCTTCTTGTTGTTTTATGCTTCTTGCTCTATTGGGGTTCTCAACGCAGACCCTAGGGTATTTCATCTAGTAACAATATTGGTGACTTTGCTGGGGATTACATTCATGTAAATTCCTATTTTGGGTTGCTTCTCTCTAGATCTAGGATTTGTTTTTGTTTTGATTACTTTCCCTGTTTCTTTGGTTCATTATCAATCCAAGAAAAAGTTATTACCTTCTGCATCAAACTTGGATTTTTGATTTTTTGTTTACTTCCCTTTTTATACACACTTTTCAGTTTACACAGTTGCGTATACATGTGTGGTAGCCCAAAGAATCATGTGTATACGCATGTTTCCTTGTACATAGTTGTGTATACATGCAAGTTGATCACTATCAATCCACATATTTCAAGTTTTAAATATTTTTTTATATTTTGAGTCCAGTAAATCTTTTTTCCTACTTTTTTCTAATTATGTTTAATCATTGATGTTGCTGGAAAGTGTTTCTTTTTGTAATTGATTAATTTCCTCACTTTCTTGGTGAAAAACCTAGTCAACGTAGGGTTTTCCTTTTTTGTGAAGTTTCAGTTTTTTGTTTGCGACCAGGGTTTCTTGCTAAATTTCTTGGCTGTTATGAGTATTTAGGACAATGAGTTAGTGTTGATTTTCTCAGGCTTAGCCTTCTTATTGCTTCACTTTTTCTTTTCTTTCGTTGGCTTTCTTGGTTTTTCTTATTTTTTTTAAGGTGCTTATGGCAATCTTGAAGAGTCTTCTTTCTTTTCTTGGATTTCTCTTGTTTTCTGGAGTTATGTGTTGCTGATCAGGCAAATTTTTTGAGTGGGTAACCTCTTTCCACTTATTAAGTGTTTTAATGCAAATTATGTTGATGGCTTAAAGAATTTGAGGCCTTTTTTGCTCAATTTTATGATTTTGAGTTTTTTGGTATTTTTTTCTTTCTCAAAGTATTTATAGCTTCCTTAAAAATAAAAAGACACAAAAAACATCTTTGTTTGCCTTTTCTTTTTCTTTCATTTTTTTTTCAAGGCTAATTTTTCATTTTTGAGCAAGTGCAAAGTTTGTCATTTGGTGGAATTTTCTTCGTTTTGGGAGAAGTTCTTAGTTGAATTTGCCCCTTTTTGTATCAACTTTTTGGCATATTTTTTGGGAGAAGTTCTTCTTTGAATTTTTTCTTTCTTTGTGTTAGGTTTCAGATCTCTTTATTGGGAAACACATTTTCTTGTTCTTTAGAGTAATGCTAGAATATTGCATTAAGAATTTGTAGTTTGCATTAGAGTAGATGCATTATAAGAATTTTTTGTCTTTTGTAGATTTTGAGTGTGTGAGCATGTATTTTGAAAAAAAAAAAAAAAAAAATTGTTTTTCATCAGTTTGTTCGTAGTTCCCTTTATAGAAGTCTCTTTTCATCAAAGAAAATTTTACATTTTGCATATAGCAAGGTTTGTATTGATTTCTTCTTGCATCCATAACACCATAAGTTGCATCTCCATTTTACCTAAAACTTAAAATAAAAGACTTTAAAATCAAGCGATAAAATATAAAGTGAACTAGAATTTTTTTTATTTGTCATTAAATACATAAACTAGTCTAGGTCATTTGGCCTTGGAATAGGTGTGTTGAGAGTTAAATCTCCAAGGCCACTGTAAATTTAATCTTAGAATTTGATTAAAAGAGTGAAACCTAGTGTCGTTAAGTTGTGTGGGAAATCTCTCCTAGAAAGGGAGTCAAGCATGAGGTTGAGTTAAATCAAGGAAGAGAGATATCCCCTCTCGTACTTATTAGATCTTGACCAAAGACTATTCCACCCAGATGTCGATATGAACTATTGAACTTAGATGGCGTTCCTAGGTATCGCGTAGGTGAGTGTGGCATGGAATACCTGTAGTACCTGAGGAAAACATTCCATCATGTTCATTAGTACTTCTTCAGGTTTCCCTTGCGAAGCTCAGGTACTTTCACTAGCAAAGGATTCTGTCTAGAGGTAAGAATAACTGCTTCTGTTACCTTTGCTAGTAGGCCCTGGGGTGTAATTACCACAAAATATTTTTGAAAGGTCCTTATTTATTCACATTCTTGTATTTTGGTGTCTAGTCCTAATCAACCAGAGCAAAAATACCTGAGCACTTCTTGATTAGATGAATCTTTAGGGACAATTTTACAGAGTTCTCTTTTCTCCTAGACTGCCATAGACTTACAATTTTTTGAGTCTGTATAAGTTATCTTAATAATTAAATGTGGTTGATTGATTATTTTGTTGATATAGGAGGCTTCGTGGGCTTTCTCCTTCGAGTTTTGAGCCTTCTCCTAGAAGGCGTAGGAGAAATTTTGCTTGTGATTTTCAATTAGTAGCAGCAAACACATCAAAGAGTGATCCTCCACTTGGGGCTATAATTTCAGAAGGTGATCCTAGTGATAGCCATGATTTAGAGAGGAGTACTCCACTCCTTCTAGAGTTATTTTTTTGTTGGAAGAAGTTGAGGTTGAAGATATTTATGAACCTTCAGTTACTCCTTTGCCTCTTCCTTTTAATTTTCTAAGTTTTATATTATTCACTAGTATCCTAACTAACAGGATAGCAAGCCATCTTGTTTCTCCTTCTTCTTTTTTAATGACCACTACTAGTAACACAGTTTTGACTATGAGTACTTCTAATGTGCATACTCATATTTCAGTAGAAGGAGGAGGTACAATTGTTATAACAACTATCACTCCTAGTACTGCAATATTTGGCTCTACCTCCATTCCATCTTCGAGTGGGGGAACCCAAGATTTTTCTTCCCACACTGGCTTTTTTTCATTTGGGATGCCTTCTAGTGCATTTCCCTCAGTTCCTTTCACCACTACATTTATTGTCTCCACACCTATGTCCTCTATGGCTAGTGGTTCAATATCCTTTTAGGGTTTTCCCTTTAGAAGTGGTCATATGCCTCATTCTAAACCTTCCTCAGGTTCTTTTCCTTTCTCTTCACAATGTAAAGGTTTAAATACTTTTCAAGGAGGTCAAGGTTTAAATACTTTTTAAGGCTGGAACCCTGCTTTTATTGGTTTAGGAAGTGGGAATCAATTTCTGTCTAGTCAACAGGGGAACATGCATTTCTCCTCCATAGGAACCTCTCAAGGTTTTTATCCCTTCACTAATGCATGGAACCTTTACCAAGGGCTCTCTTATCCTCTTAGTACTTCGATTGGGGGAAACATTCATGTTTATTATAACCCTTCGACAGGAGGGGGTCCTACTCTGAATTTATCTACACCACAAAGTTTTCCTTATGGTTCAATATCTTCTATGGACAATCCTTGGCAGCCTAGTGCCTCACAAAATTGACGTTATTCTTTTCAAAAAATTTGGACTCCCTCTCATGGTGGATGTAATTCTCAAGGTCCTCAACACTTACTATTCCTAGAAACCCCAAATTTTCCAGATATTTTGTAATTGATTAATGATCCAATTATATATAGCTCAGCTTAGCCTCCAGATCCTACCAAGCTTCCATTAGACATTCCAAAATTTGAAGGGAAGACTCGTGAGGATCCAACTGACCATGTAACAACTTTCCACTTATGGTGATCATCTAACTCCCTTATTGATGATTAAATTAAGTTGAGATTGTTTCATTGCACCTTGACCAAAAATGCTGCAAAATGGTACATATAGCTTACTGGGAACACCTTTGCTTCATTTGGAAAATTGGCTACTATGTTCTTAAATCATTTTTAGTTGCACGTTCGGTATGATGCTAAAACTGAGCTCTTGGCCAAATTCCAAAAAGATAAGGTGACCCAAATTTCTAACCATATTCACTAATGGATAAGAAGGAAGAGGCTCATTAAAGCTTATATTCCCATTGAATTCCTTCTGGAATGGTTCTTAAAATATTTACAACTAGAATTATCAAAGGATGTACCACTTTCTGGGGTATTTACTGAATAGCGGGCTATCTTTAGAGCCCAACAATTAGAACTTATATATTCCTAGTCTAGGATTATTAATAAGATTTTTCCCGATTCTCCTCGATCTAAGATAGATTTATCCCATATGAAGCCAGGTCCCCATGTCAACAGGCTAGTTATCAATAAAAATACGGAAAACCTCTTAAATCAATTGCAATAGTTTTTTTACAAAGTGCTTCTTCGATTCGGACATTGTCGTCAGTTTCTAAGCCTTCCCAACCATTAACCATTATTGATACCTAGTCCTCTAACCCCAAAGGAAATCAACAATTTGATGGGAAGAAGAAAGGATGTAATAAGATAAAGGAAAAGGATGGGAAGGATAACTAAAAAAAACCTAGCAATAATGTTGGGGAGGGTAAGAGAAATTCAAAAAATAAAGTTAAGCTTCCTTGCAAAATATTCACTCGAGACCATCTCACTCATATTTCCCCTAAGATTCAGGATGCTCAGAACTTGTTGTCTTAGCAGGGTTATTCTAGTTCCCAGGCTGTCCTGAGTAACCCTTGTCCCAAAAGGTAGAAATTTCTTGCTGGCGCAAATGCGAATACTGGAGCTCCCACACGGGGATATCATGAGGGGGAAAATCCATCAAATGTATAAATGATGAGCGCTCATGTTTATGTTGCAATGAGGTCACGTGATTATGATGAATCTAAATCTTCTAAGGCTAAGACTACACCTAATATTTTTGAGCCAATACATATAGAGAGGCTTGTAGTTCAGCCTACACCTCTCATACCGAAAGGCTATGCTGAATGTTCGACGATTAGCCCTAATTCCAGGGCAGCTAAAAACCACTCCCTTATAGAAGATCAGGCTCAGAGTCCTTTTCCTATGTCTGCATTGGAGGTACCCTAGTCACGCCCATCATAAAGGAGAGTTTTTCTTACTATGATCGGGGAAATAGATCCCAAAAAATCACTTATGATTCCATTTGACATGTCAATCTTACGAAGAGACTCCCTCATCATATGGATTTTTAAATTAAATATACATATCGAGAGATCAATATTTTTAGAATTGTAGTTGATAAAGGACCTTCCACATGTTTCATGTCTATTTCATGTTGCAAAGCTATTGGATTTTCTCAAGTCGTTCCTTCACCTACACTCTTGACTTATTTTTATGGTTATTCTCACATTCCACATGGATTTCTTCCTTCCTTGCCCATCAATGTTGGGGGCAAGATAGTCAATATCGAAGTAGAAATAATCGATGCTAATTTGGACTATAACCTTCTCTTGGGATGAAATTGGATATATGATATGGATGCCATTGTATCATCATTATTCCACATCCTATGTTTTCCCCATGAAGGGAGAATCATTACTGTTGATCAGATGGATTATTCTCTGATAGATTCCAATGCCTCCTCTGATTCTACTATTACCTTGGTGAAGAATGCCATGCAACCTGTTGAGAATCTAGGAGTCAGTATGTATTTCTCGTTGATGATTACCTTCGATCTTCCACCTCTGTTGTTCATATAAATTCTATTTCGTCTTCCACGGTCCCTTCCCTACGAGATTTCTTCCGAACTCATTTTTTTTCGGATCCTTGGCCCTTACCCTATTCTATGACCACATTAGAAGAAGGGAAAGTGGGTGGAATGTAAAATCTTATGTCTACAACTGAAATTTCTTATCGATCTAGTGTTAACACTCAATATTTCAATCTGGTTCCTCTTTCACAAAACGATTTGGATGTATATGTGGCTTCGGCTTGGATCCTTAACTCAACTAATTCTTTGGACTACCTTGAAATTCTCTTACAATCTCAGGAGGAAATCCGAGAAGCAATGACATGTGTGGAAAAACACTAGGATGAATTACCTCATCAGTCAAATTTTCTTCCAACTTGGCATGAAGTAGAGTCAATTTTTTCTATCCCTGCGTCAATTGGTCTTGTTCACCCAATTGTAAACCCTTTGGCTGAAGCATAGATTTTTTCCAAACGTACTTTGTCTATCATTTCGAAAACAATTGCGGTTAACATTTCCAGGGATGCCAATGTAATAGAGAATGTTTTCATTGGAGCTGAGGATTCCCTTGAAGAATTTCAAATCTATATCAATATTTTTATAGAATTATTTTATGTGTTCGGTTGGTCTTATGAGGAAATTCCTAGAATTGATAGATCAATTTTAGAGCATCAGATCAAGACTTATGACAAGGCTATTCTTATACGACAAAAGAGTCGGCCGATAAACCCTAGGAAAGTTGTAACTATCAAAGCTGAGGTTGAGAAGTTGCATAAGGCAGGTTTTATATCACTCATTCCTTTGACTGAGTGGGTTTAAAATCCAATTCCAGTTGACAAGAAACAAGGAGCGATCCGTGTGTGAATAGAATTTAGAGGTTTGAATAAGGCTTGTCCTAAAGATAATTACCCCACACCCGTTATTGATCAAATTATTGATGAATGTGTGGGTAATGAGCTTTTCTCCTTTATGGATGGTTTCTTGAGTTATAATCAAATTACTATTCATCCTCAAGATAAACATAAGAAAAATTTTATTTCCCCTCGGGTACCTTTGCATATAAAAAGATGCCTTTTGGTCTTAAAAATGTTGGAGAAAATTTCTAGTGGGCCATGTCTTATGCTTTCCACAATATCAATAATATCATTGAATCATATTTGGATGAATTAGCTGCTCATTCTCGAAAGATAATTGTTCATATTCATAATCTTTGATTGATTTTCGAAAGATGTCATTATTATAAAGTTTGGTTGAATCCGAACAAGTGTGTTTTCGCAGTGACATCCAATCAGTAATTAGGTTTCATAGTTTCTACTGAAGGGATTCATGTAGATCCTTTCAAGGTTGAGGCAATACTTTAGTTTCCTCCCCCATCTACCATTATTAAACTTCATAGTCTCGAAGGAAAATCTAATTTCTTGTGGAGATTTATCGTCAATCATGATAAGATTACGAAGGGATTTATGAGATTTTTGAAAAAAACATTTCCATTCCTATGGGATGAATTTTCTTAATGCTCATTTGATTCTTTGAAAAACACATTAACCTCTACTCCCTTACTGATTCTACCAAATTATAGCAGGGATCTCCTATGTATCTCATTGCGACAAGAATTAGCCATAGGTATGGTTCTAGTTCAGGAAGATGATGCTCTATGCGAGAATGTGATTTATTATCTAAGCCGAGGCTTTATAGGTCATGAATTATGGTATTCTCCAGTTGAGAAGTTATCTTTGGCAACTTTCCATGAAGTCCAACGAATTACACATTACATTCTACTTCACAATAATTTTGTTTTGGCATTTGTCAATCCATTTCAGTTTATTCTCAGTAGGTGAGTGATTAGGAGAAAATATAATAGACGGATTTGTATTCTACAAGAATTTTCTCTCAAGTTCTTGTCTACTAAATCCAAGAAATCATTGATATTTGTAGAATTAATCTTGGAGTTTACTTGTGGAGAAGAAATAGTTTATGAGGAATCATTCCCTAATGAACATATTTTCCTTATTTCTTCAAAAAATCCTTGGTATGGGGATATTATTATATATCTTCAAACTTTGAATGTTCCCCTCACCTTTTTGAAGGATGAGCATATAAAATTGCATCACTTGGCTAAAATCTATATTATTATTGGTGGCGCTTTATATTGTTGCGGGTTTGATTCAATCCTTAGCTGTTGCTTAGCCCTAGAAGAAGTTGAGGTAGTGTTGAAGGATTGCCATAGTGGAGCTTGTGGTGGTCATTTATCAGGGCTTGGTACAACCCAAAAAATTTTGTGTGCTAGATATTTTTGTTCTTCGATCTTCAAAGATTGTGTTGAAGTGGTTAATAAATGTCATTATTGTTAAGTCATACTTGGAAAATGTGTGCTCATCCAGCTCCGCTCTTTCATGTTATTACCATCGATCCATTCCAAAAGTGGAGAATACATTTTACAACTTGTAACTCGCCTTTAGCAAGGGGTCATAAGTATATCATTGTAGCCCTGGACTACTTCACCATGTGGGTCGAGGCTATGCTTAATTTTGTGAATGATGGTGAAACAAAAACCCTATTTCTTTTCAACCAAGTCATTTCTCATTTTGTTATCCCTAAAGATATTTTCACTAACCATGGCAGTCATTTTTATAACTCCATGATGGCTGAATTGGATCTCATGTTAGGTTTCTGGTACGAGAATTCATCTCCTTACTATCCCCAGGCCAATGGGAAAGTGGAAGCTATGAATAAACACTTGAGGGTTATCCTACAAATGATTATCAATAAAGCTCGATCCAATTGGCACATTATGTTTTATTATGTGCTTTGGGCATACCATATGTTAGTTAAGACTACAAATTGTTTCACTCCTTTTCGACTCATTTACGGGTTGGAATCAATATTCCATGTTGAATGTAAAATTCCTTCTCTTAAGCTAGTTGATGAATTTATTCTAGATACTACCAGTCTTGAAGAATTCCTCATTTATTTAAAATTCCTTAATGAGAATATTATAGACAAAACCAGGATTAATTAAGCTCATAAGAAAAGTGTGAAGGTTCAGTATGATAAGACTGTGCGACCTAGGGTTTCCTCTGAAGGGGACCTTGTATTGGTCTATGATCAAGACAAGGATGCCTTGGGGGTAGGTAGGTTTAAATCCATCTCGTACTGTCCTTACATCATTTAAAAAGTCTTGAAAAAGGGATCTTATGAATTGGTTTATTTTATTGGAAACGCATTAGCGGGGCCTAGAAATGGGCTCTATCTTAAGAAGTATTATGCCTAGGCCTATGCCTAGTATTTGCTTTGGTTTTGTACATTTTTTATTTTTTGTACATATATATCTATTGGTTTAATCGTTGCGTTGATATTTTTCACCTTTATTTGGATGTATCTATGGATGATATAATCTATTTAGGATTTTCCGATGGTGTTAGTCAACATACCCAGAATTTGTCTTTTGTGGCTTGGGTAG
Organism: Pinus albicaulis; assembly: GCA_034641835.2. Lineage (NCBI taxonomy): Eukaryota > Viridiplantae > Streptophyta > Pinopsida > Pinales > Pinaceae > Pinus > Pinus albicaulis. The sequence continues at coordinate 219,988,544 of CM076571.1, read as the reverse complement.
TTTACTATCCATCCAGTTAGTTGTTAATGTCAACAAGCATATGTATTAGTCCTACTTTGAATAATGTTGTAGAATATACTATTCTTGTCAATCTATTGTCTGAAGAAATATCTCTTCATGTTGCTTCATTAGTAGTATACTTGGATTTGCAACTGGTGGTGTCTCAATTGAACAACATCTAATATGCCAGAGATCCTTATTTATATAACCAATTTTGAACAGTGCATTTATTAAAATCTTATTTAATCTCCTTATATTAATCCATATCCCATGATCATCAAACACATTTTCTGATTCATTAGAGAATAAAGAATTAGATTGCCATATAATTAATTCATCACATTAAGAGCATCAAAAATCATCAATCATCATTTTGTATATATGAGAGAGTCACATCATGAAACTGCTTGTATATAGATAAGAGTAATATGTTCAAGATGTTATAAAATATTGAGACATGTCCTACACAATTAGGGTTTATTCCTGATCATGTCTATCACAAAAATATCAAGTCATCCTAAAATATATATTTGAGGGCCCTGCCCTGGATGAGCATCCCAAAAGAAGACTATGGTAGTTGACACACGTCGGATTTAATATTCCAAATCTGAAACAGCTAGCAAGGCATGACTGGAAAACACATTTTCCAGTAATGGCTGCTATAGGAATTGAAACCAAGACCTGGATCAATTAGAAAAATATGTCTAAGTGATAAATCCAAGAGGAGGCTTGAAATAAATCCTTCTATGTGGGCTAAACATATTTCCCACACCTAAATGTCCTAAAAAAGTGCCCGATGAGGGGACTGCAACAATACTTGAGAAGATATTGAATACACAACATTATTTTAATGAGCCATGACACATGAAGATGAAAATAGATGATCAATGTATAGTATAGCAGCAAGAGAGTACAATTATTTGAGGAATCACTCACTCAAGCTAGGCAATGAAAGCCTCAATAAGACATGTACACCAAATGTGACAAAACACTGCTACATAAATATGCCCTAGCTATGATAGCGTTGTCTATAGGAGACACTGCAACATATAAGATGAAAATACAATGATATAGAAATATTAGCTCAAGAAATGAGGGGGAGCAAGCTCTCAACCCCTGAAAACACTACTATAACAATAATACACAATCCTTAGAGGGATTGGCTGCAATACATGTACAAATGGAAAATCTGCAAAAATGTCGGAGTTGTTGGGTAGCAGCTCCAAATCTTTAAATGACTAGAGATGGTTGAAGATGATATGAAATATGAAATAAACCTCCTTCAAAAAATCTCTCAAGTTATAGGCTAATCCTTTCCCTGAAGATCTCTTCCTCCAAGATGATGGTGCAACTCCTCATTGCAAGTACGCACTGAAATAACACAGTATGGAGAATGTATTTTGTTGTATATGATGGGAGATGCTTTGCCTTGATGCCAAGATAAGAAAATAAACTCTAAAACCTTCCTTACTAACCTTTCTGAGGAATAGATACTCCCTCCTCTGAAATATGAGACAAGGAATGGTGTTGTGGAACCCCTCCACTACAACACCCAGCAACACTACGTTATACTTCAGCAAAAATAACGTAGTGATTGAATAATGGCTTTGGCCTTGAGCCAAGATGTGAAGAAAATGAAGTGAAATCCTTCAAAAGGCCTCTCAAGAAGGAGAGGAAATTCTAAACAGGAATCCCTCATGCTAAGCAGCATTGTAACTCAGTTGAACGGCTAGAGACTGCAAATAGTCTAATAAGACAAATGATCAAATGCTCAAAGATATCTCACTATGGCTACCTCTTCCTCATTTTATGCAAGTGAATGCCTCTTTTCCCTGGACCCCACACATTAGGGTTTTTTCCACAAATAATATTCCTCCCTCCAAAGCTCTGTTGTCTTCTCATGCAAACTACACCTCTTAGACAACATTGTTGACTTGGTCAAACTTGACTTTGTCCTCATGAATTTTCCCCTTTTCACACTAGAAGGTGCAAAATTAAGCTACTCCATTGATACTTTTCACACTATGAAAGATATTATTCCTACTCATGGGCCTTTTACCCATTTTATTCACCTCCTAGATGACATAAGAAAAAATTAATATTCTAATTTGCTGCATGCAAAATTTGGAATATTACAATCCTCCCCTCTTAATGGTTGGTTGTCCTCAAGAAAGTGAAAGGATAGACTGAGTTCCTTTCTCCTCTCCCTGTAGCATCTCGGTATGATTATCGCATCCAAGGAAAGTGATGCTATCTCATCAATCAAATCTCCACATTGCTCCTCCTCAGCATGCAAGTCATCTATCAAGCCATCATCATGTAAAAGTGAAATACTCAAGAGGATAGCAAAGTGATTTCTAGAGGTCCCCTTGAAAAATGGGATTTAAAATAAAATGGGAATTTTCTTTCCCATATGGATCCTCCATCTCCAAGCTATGAGCCATGCAAAATGAGTCACCTTCCAACTAGGCAACTCCTGAAAGCTATCATCCACCTTTGGCTCCAGCAAAGTAGGTGGGATGAAAATTTGCACATGGTAGACTATGTAGTCTACCCCACGTTGTCCATCTCTCCACTTATGAGAAGTGTAGAGTGTTGGCTGTCCATGGGCTGCAATAAGTTTTCCATCAAGTGGAAAAATGAGGACTAGAACTCCAAAGATCTCTCCCCCAACACTGCAAATCAAGTTGGCCCAAGTATCTCCATATATGATGAGTTGGAAGTCATCAACATATGGCATCACATCCATCATATGGCTCACCTCATAAGGAAACAAATGTGCTGTCAAGGTGACCATACCATATCCCATGCTCCCCTTAGAACATGTAATGTATAAAGTGTGAGGAATTTCTCCCTCCAAGGACACATCCACACAATGTGTCTCTCTCCCAAGCATGCTCCTCATAAAGACCAAAATAGTAGAGCCATAGGAATAAAAAATGAGAATCATACTTGTTGCCATATGCAACAAATGTGAAGAAAAATGGTCCTTCAACTGCAACCAATGCAACTTGACCCTCAACTGTAATAGAGACTGATAAAATAAGTGGCCTCTCAACCACTTTCTTGCTGCTTTGATCTCATAAGTATAGTGGAAGTGAATGATGTAAGGTGTAAAATGAGCATGTCCTCCATAATACATCTCTTCCCCAAGTCCTCCAAGGGAATGACCATCAATCATGCTTATGGCCTCATCTAAACCATGTGGACTGGAAAAAAAAATTATCCTCCTTGGAGCATCATCCTGCATATTTATGGTTAAGGGACATATACATACATCATATAAATGCTCATGTAAAAAACAATGAATACCCTTACCGTACTCTCTGCTGATGCAAATGGAGTGGCTCATAGATGAGTCTCCTGTCATCTTCAAAGAGAAAAGAGGTGGCTATGCTAATTCTCTCAAAGAGTTATGTCTCTCCTCCATCTCTATCTAGTCCATGCATCTTCTCATATGCTGATATATCTCCTCCTCAAAGTGCATCTAAAAATACCCCTCCATGATGGTGTGGTATGCTCTCAAAGAATAAGTGGGGCTAGAAAAGAGATCCTCCTAAGCTGCTTCTAGTAACTTCTCCATGAGATTGGAAGCTCTAGGAAAGAAGATCCTACCATGATAATAGATGACCTCATCTCTGAGTATCCCTCCTCATGCAACTGGCCATCCAAAATCATGCAAGTAAAAATATCCTTGGAATACTCCACCAACAGCTGGGCATTCCAATATGGATCTATCCTCCATAGTGACAACACTGAGGATCTCTCATGAAGAGAATCTGTCATATGGTCATCCTCCTCTTTGACATCTCCCATGCCAAAGATGCAATTTGGAAAACTTGTATCCATCCCCTGCTACTTTTGCCATAGCGCAGAATTTGAAATGGAAGTGGGTAGTGATGATGTTGAGGGAATTTTCCCTCTCTCCTTGAGTCTACCCAACACTCCCATCGATGTATCAAGCTCTCCCAAGGTTTCAACCCTCCTGAAATCAATGAGTGGTGCCCCAACATGTGAAGCATCCACCCTCCTCTATTGATCTAGTGGTCTTCCGGAAAAATGTCTCCATGCAATGAGACATCCTCAACAAGAGGTGACTGCATATATGAATGAAAAAATATGTCCATGCTTCCACTGCGTAATCCAATCACCTTCTTAGGTGCATCAACCTCCAGAAATGAATAGGGATGTGTACTTCTCATCTCATGATGCTGGGTCTTCTCCCTACCTCCTTTTTGTGTCTCCATGGTTTCACACCTCCTCAACAATGGCACAGGTAGAACATGAGTTGTGCCTTGATCTCTAGACATGAGATCCTAGGGACTTCCTTGCAAAGATGCAAGAATCCCTCTATCTATAGTAACAGCTCCTCCTTCCTTTACATAAGGTGCTAGGTCAACTCTAGATTTGACATCTCTGTTGCCCTCAATCTCTGCAACGTGAATGGGGAACCCTCCAATGATTGGATCCCTTTTTGAAAAGGAGATCTGCATGCTTTCTTGCTCAAGGATGTGAGAAGAAAATCTTTCTTCCAACAAAGTATGGTGCAAGTTCTCATGCAAGGGTTTTGTTTGAGTTCTTTTTTTTTGTTCCACCATATGTGTTTCAAGAATCCTTCTATCAAGTATTTCCACTAATGCCTTAGTGAAACTAGAATAAGATGCAATGTTTATATTTCTCAAAGAAAAGGATTCAAAGATCCACCAGGCATAAGCCTTACCTCTCAAATGCAGCGCTGCAACTTTGATGGCTTCATCCTTTGACATTTGGTGCTACTGCAAGAAGGTATCTAAATATTCCACCCAAGCTTTGGCTGAACATGTAGGTGAATTCTCAAAGGTAGATAGAAGAAATATATCTTCTTGCTCTCTTCCTTTCACCTTCATCTTGAAAAACTCTGAAAAACTGAGATGATCTCAGAATTTCTGAGTTTGAAACTCATACTCTTTCAAAAACTCACTAAGGGTTTCCCTCCTAGCAACCTCTTCTTCTCTTTCAATCTCTCTTCGGAAATCCTGGGCATGTGACTGCGCTGAGTCTTAGGATGTGTAGCTACATGCTTACACTCCTCAAATCTAGAGTTTTCTTTAGAATCAAACCCTCCAGGAGATTCTCCATGTATCTTTCTCCTGATCTCCTTGAACTCTTCATGAATCATATTTATAGATTTAGGAAGAAGCTTCGTAATATTATCTCCTTTTTCTTCTCCAAAAGATGGAGTCTTTTTCCTGCTTATTTCTTTGTTTCCTTGATGAGAATAGGAAGTGCAGGGTTCTTCCTCTTCTTTCTTCTTATCCTCCTTGGGGAGGTTCTTCACGGATATGAAATATGATGAGATAAATAACATCCTCTTCAATATTTTGATATTCTTGGGCTTAGAATCACACGCTGAGCCAAGAAAGAAGCTTTGATACCACTGTAATATTCCAAATCTAGAACAACTAGCAAGGTATGACTGGAAAACGCATTTTCCAGTAATGGGTGCTATAGGAGTTGAAACCAATACCTGGCTACCTTAGAAAAATATTTCTAAGTGCTCAATCCAAGAGAAGGCTCCAAAGAAATCCTTATAAGTGGGTTAAATAGATCTCCCACACTTAGATGTCCTCAAAAAGTGCCCGATGAGGGGACTGCAACAATACTTGAGCAAGGATTGAATACACAACGTTATTTTCATGAGCCATGACACATGATGATGAAAATAGTTGATCAATGTATAATATAGCAGCAAGAGAGTACAATTATTTGAGGAATCACTCACTCAAGCTAGGCAATGAAAGCCTCAATAAGACCTGCACACCAAATGTGACAAAACACTGCTACATAAATATGCCCTAGCTATGACAGTGTTGTCTATAGGAGACACTGCAAGATATAAAATGAAAATACAATGATATAGCAATATCAGCTCAAGAAATGAGGGGGAGCAAGCTCTCAACCCCTGAAAACACTACTACAACAATAATACACAATCCTTAGAAGGATTGGCTGCAATACATGTACAAATGGCAAATCTGCGGAAATGTCAAAGTTGCTAGGTAGTAGATGCAAATCTGAAAATGACTAGAAATGGCTGAAGATGAAATTAAATCTGAAATAGACCTCCTTCGACAGATTTCTCAATTGATAGGCTGATCCTATCCCTGAAGATCTCTTCCTCCAAGATGATGGTACAACTCCTCACTGAAAGTATGCACTGAAATAACGCAATATGGAGAATGGAATCTGCTTTCTATGATGGGAGATGCTTGGCATTGATGACAAGATAAGAAAATCAGCTCTAAAACCTTCCTTACTATCCTTCTCGAGAAATAGAGACTCCCCCCTCTAAAAGATGAGACAAGGAATGGTGTTGTGGAACCCCTCAATTGCAACACCTAACAAAACTACATTATACTTCAGTAGAAATAACAGAGTGACTGAATAATGGCTTTGGCCTTGAGCCAAGATGTGGAGAAAATGGATTGCAATCCTTCAAGAGTCCTGTCAAGAAGGAGAGGAAATCCTAAAAAGGAATCCCACGTGCTAAGCCGAAGTGCAACTTAGCTAAACAACCGGAGACTGCAAATAGTCTAATCAGACAAATGATCAAATTCTCAAAGATATCTCACTATGGCTACCTCTTCTTCCTTTTATGCAAGTGAATGCCTCTTTGCCCTAGACCCCACCCATTAGGCTTTCCTAGGGACCTTTCCTGCCCCTAGTATTTTCATCAAGTCAACCCACCTTGCTATGGGTGGATCTCTTGCGCTGTTGATTGTTGAAATTACCTTAGGTTGAAGCCCACGTAATCTCTCAAAAATGAAGGTGAAAAGGATAATGGCATATCGAAATTTCTTTGTCTTGTTCATCTGAATCGAAGTCAACTGCTTTTTGAGGTTGATTAGTAAAGTTGTGCACCAGTCATATAATGTGGATAGGAATCTATTGCCAAACTCATCGTAGCCCATGAGGTTTGATGTAAAGGTACTGATCTGGCTACTCCAACAATTGTGAAAAGAAGGATTCTCATGTGTAGTCCCTCTACATCTCTGATTGTGAACTGAGTCCCAACCTTCTATGTATTAGCAGAACAATAAAGGTGAATTTAGTCATCCACATTGAGACCTTGTGGGGCCTTCCCCTGCAATTTTACTAGATATCCTCTCCCGAAAATTCTAGTGATGAAGTATATATCGTCTACCTCAATCCATAGAGGCATTTGATCAATCATAAAGGCATCCCCCTTTGCATCCCAATAATTTATAAGAATTTCAAGCAATTTTGTGCTTTTCTTCATGTTTGGCATTTTGAATAATTTTAATAAACTACATGATCTAAGGGCATCCAATGAAAGTATATTCCATCACTTCATTGTCAATGGAATTGTATTCCATTTTTCTCCAACTGATAGACATCCTCCATCATTCAATTTTTTTCATTTCATTAAACCCTTGATTCAAAAAATTGTGATGTGCATACAGAGGGTACTTTCATACATAGCGTCTACCGCGATTTCAATATGCTCAACCCGCGTATACACAGATGGTAAACCTAAAAATGGAATTCCTATGGTCAAATCATTTTAATTTTACTTGCAATGATTAGGAGCTTCATTAAGGATATCATTGAAGGGATTACCTGGAATATTCACGGTGATACGACTCAGAAATTATATAGATTGAATTTGTTGGTTTTTTTCTATATATATTTTTTCTCCAAATTCCCAGTGCACAAATGACAAGTTTAAGTCAAAAATTTGTATGTAAAATAAAATTTCAAATTTTATCAAAAACCCACTTTTATAAATTTTGTGTCTATTTTTAGAATTCATTAAACTTTATGACCTTTCTATCTTTCAAGTGCTGCGATAGGTTGTTTTCAGGACCAATTGAATATTTTGAGGCATTTTTGACCACTTCAATTCCATGACCGTTGACTCGTCATGGTAGGTATCATTCAGCACTGACATATAGGTTATGGAAAACCATATTTTCGTTGCATTAAGCATTCTAGCCTCCATTCTACGACATGTTGCCATAGGGTCGACCCCATCATGTTATGATTATTAAAACCATTTTTGATCACAGAATTATAAAATCATGATATGATTGTAGAGCCATCCTTTACACGGGCTTCCAAGTTAGATCCTCACTAGCATATGTTGCCTATGCTACAAAAATTGTGTAGGCTCGTGAGTCCTCTTTAGTCTCACCATGTCCTTTGTGATGAAGCTTCATTCTCCTTCTTCTTTGCTATCTTTCAAGCTTTATACTATAGAGGCTCCCTCTTGTTGAGTTTTCCCATTTCATTGCATTTTTACTACTTGTATCCTTTTGCATTAAGCCATCTTCACTTGGTCTTGTGTATAAGACACTTTTTGACCAGGTATTTCTACAAAATCAACCTTTCAATCACTTAGCATCTATAACTTGATATGATTTTCCCGTGGAGAGAACATTACTTCGAGTGTCATTTACCAGCTTTTACACCTTGAATTGAGCATAGGATTGTTCCAACCCCAGGAATTAGTGCATATGTATCCTAATACTCATTCTTTACACTATAGTATAGGAATTATTTTATTCTTTTTTTAGGCTTTTAATATGAAAATGACAAAAAAATTAATATTTCAAAAAGAGCGAGACTGGGACATTACTTCCACCATTGATGGCAGCTAAATTGAGTTGTGTCACCCTTGGACAAAGCACAAAAACAAAATTCTTTTCTCCATTGGGATCGGTTTTCGTTTGACTTAGGAGATCCATAACCTTATTATTAAATCATTACTCACCTAATTTGTTATTTCTTCCAATCATATGGAGTGTTTTTTCATGCCTCGTCCATGAGAAGCTTATAAAAAGTTATTATATGTTTCCATATAGTCACGTTTGACTCGTGATTTTGTTCAAGGAAAGTAAACTCCAATTGGCCTTTCTGTGGTGTCTCTTGACTCATTTTTCATTTGGACATGCTTGGTCTGTTAGATTTATGTTATATCGCATTAGTTATTTGTTCCTTTGCTTGTGCTAGCTAAGAAGGTATCCATTGACTTCTTGTTGGTAGGTTTTCTCTAATCAACTTCCACAAATTTCTCAGAGAGTAGACCTAGAGTTTCACCCTCACCTATTTCTATCATTTATAGGTGACCTTGTGCTTAACATCGATTAACATCATGGGTCTTTGACTAAGTGTTTTTTTGTTGTGTTTGACACAAACTTTCATTATCACACATTGGGATTCAAGCAATATCTTGGTTTCCATTTTACTCTATTGGTGGATTCCTCGTTTTTTTTTCAACTTTCATTATTGGTTGGTTCAGAGGGTTTTTGTCTTGCAGTATCTACATTTTGTGTATGTCAGAAATGTGCTTCGAGTTGGTTACTTCATATTTATTCATCTAATTCCTTTCAAATTATTGGCCTGTGGGTTACAATCATGCTGGATTGATGTGGGATGCCTTAATTCCTTCCTTCCAGTAGATATTTTCCCATTGAATAAGAATCATTGCCCTGGGAACAAGGTCTAGAGTCCTTTTCCAATACCTTAGGGTTTACAGCCATGAGTGGCAGATTCCTTCACTATTGACTATGATAATACATTAATGTCTCCTGATTGGTAGATTATCTCAAGTGTTCTACTTCAACTCATTTATTCACACTTGTTAGATTGTACTGGGGTACCTTGAATCTCATAATCATTGTCAATGAATTTTCTCATTTTTTTTAACGGTATACATAAATGATGGGTAACCAAATGATTTCTCACATGGTTGAATTTAGCTCATTTTTTCCCATAGTGTATAACTTTACCATGGTGATCATAGAAGACCTTGGGTTTTCATGAGCATTTTGGTTCATATGAAAACTCCTTCAGTTTTCTGCCAGTGACACCATACACATTATATGGTGCAGTTCATCAAAGAAACATATTATATGTTGGCACCTGAGTTTCATGCGGTAGCCTTCTTCCACTCTTTATGATTCGGTACTTGGAGATTCAATTTTGTGACTTCAGTGATCATATATCTTTCTTAGCATCATTGATCAGTTATTCTATATGTGAAACTATGGCATGACCTTGATATGTACTTTTTTGAGGCTGTGATCAGATGACCACTATGTAAATTGTACTTTCTTTTGTACTTGTATACATATTTGATCCACTCCATACATCATATGTGAACATGCTTTACTTTCACTGAGCATGGGTATGCTCGCCTCAGATATGAGATTACTTTATGATCTCTTCCACTAGTTTTTTGGCAGGCCTAAATCTAGTGAAATCCTCCCAATTCCTCACATTTTTCTTCTTATACACTTAATATATTTCGGCCATCATGTATCCCTTCTAACCTCATATATCGGGGGGAATATTTTATAGCATCATTTTCCACCTTTGTATACTTGATACTTTAAGTCATGGCCTTGGGCAACCCTTTCCCTTCAGACTCAGCCCTTTACCTAAAAAACATTATTTTAAATTCCATATATGACTCTTCCCTCAAAATCACATGCACACGTGGGCCCAATTATACCCAACCCACATATATAACTTGAAATATGAAAAAATATATAATTCCCTATTTTTTGGGTAGGGTTTATGGGTTACATCGGAATCCTACCTACAGAAACTCGTGACCTAACTATATCTCAACTGAAAAGAATATTTTGAAGTGGTATAAACACACCTCATGGTAATGCCTTAAGAGGAGAGAGAGATAGGTATTGATATTATAGAAATTTATTCACCGATCAAGTCTAATTTATCCTTGTGCCTCCTAGACTTTCTAGATTATGGAAACCTTTTTTCCCTCATGGGGATGTTCATTCCTCTTATATGACATCCATGAGTATGCTTTTATAGGGATATTATTGAGGCTTCATCTAGACAGATATGTAGGAATATTTCGCTTTGAGTCGTGGCTGAATTAGGTGGTATTCCTCCACACATATTTACATTCATCAATAAAGAAGATTTGTCCCATTCCTAATGTTCATGATCTTGATGATTTATACATGTTATGATCCTATTCTCAATGATTTAATATTATTTTTCTGATATGATCTAATGCTAACATCTTGAACATGATTTCAGTTATTACTAGTATATGTGCTTTTATTAAGTGAGTTGTAGGGTTTGGAGCAATAGGAGAAGCATAGGGTTTGAACCCTATGGTATCACCTTCAAACATAGGACCTACGGGTATGGCCTCTTCTTCCCATTTTACTAGTTTAAGAATTAATACTGTAAATTTGTTTTCTTCTTTTCATTGTATGCTTCTTGCTCTTTTGGGGTTCTCAACCCAGACCCTAGGGAATTTAATTTCGTAGCAAAGGGGCCTTCAAACATGCATCAATCCATGTATATTTTATTTTTTTCTAACAATCAGAATTTTTTTAAATTCCACTTCAAAAGCTATACGAACAAGGAAACCCATAATATATGATTCATTGGACCTCACTAGTTAGGAAAAATATGAATCATTTCTCTTTTAGTGATTACATAGATCAATTTTTACACATAGTTTCTTATTTACTTAAGAATGATATAATCCCCAGAGTTTATCCTAAAATTAAAAGGATTATTCATCTCAGTGAAAAAACAAAGAAATGAGATTTTTATCTATACCAAAACTATACACAAATTATAATGTATAGTTGTGAGCTTCCTGCATACAGGTTGCCAAAGTTTGTACCTATTATAATCATTGGGCTAGAATAGATCAGGAATATGATAAATATGGATGAGTTTCACTTTCTGTCAGCTAAGAGGAAGTCCTATTTACAATGAAAACTCAAGTTGTACTTTTCATTGTAATGCCAGAACAAAATCAAAGGAGGCACATCTTCTCTTAAAGGAAATGAAATTTAAACTAATTTTTTCCTAGTCTTATGATCCCTTGGGGGTTATTTCTAACCTAAGGGTAGAACAAAAAAATACTCCTTATGCTCATACTCCTAGACCAAATATTGATCATTATATGAATTAAGAGGAGTGGCAAGAGAATATTTTTACTCCTACAACATCCCAGGCTCTAGTTCACCTAGAAAAACATGCAAAGAGAGTGAGGGAAGCTATTTCCACTTCATTTATAGAATTCCAACAAGAAATTTTTTTCATGTAAAAGAAGAAGAAAAAAAATCCTCTTGAGGATTTATTTCCAGAAGAAAGCACATAGACTACACTAGCCTTGATAGACCCTCATGCTACTACCTTCTGTTGAATTGAAGAAATATTTAAAGGCTAACCAACATATTCATCTTCTCGAGAGCGATTGGAAACATCCCAGATGGGATAATTATCCCATGGTTATATTGAGCCAAGAATTTTTCTAGATACAAGGAAATCAAAAGGAAAAATGAAGCATTGAAGGCTACTACTTATACATAATTCTGGAATCAAATAATTAGCATCTCAACATATTGAAAAGGGCTTATGAAAATGGAATTACTTGAACCTAAAATCCCATTTGCAAAGACTCCTGAAGAATTTAAGAAATCAATATTTTCCTTTGACTCAAAGGAGATTCATCCTATTGATGACATTGATTTACATAAACAAGATGGGGAAATGATCTATTCAAATTTAGCTAGTTCATCCATGAAAATAACAAAATTTCAGGTTTCAATGAGTAATATTCAGTCCCAGATAAAGATGGGAAATATTTCCTCTCTAGAAAAGGATACTAAGATAAAATATTTGGAGGATATAGTGAGTAATTTAGGATATGATCCAAGTAATGTTAAATCTAATGAGGAGATGGTTAAGAGGAAAAATGTTGACATTTAAGCATTGAGAAAACAATTAAAAATTCCTGGTACTGAATATCCTCACACGAAATAAATTGATGAGCTAGAGAAGGAAAAAGACAACATGTTCAAAATTATAATTTAACATAATAAATAGATACAAAATATGGAGACGGAATTAGAAACTTTGTTGAAGGAGAAAGGAAAACGAGAAACTCAAAAAACGATTATTCCTCTAGCAACAATTCCAAGTACATGTACTTCAACAACATGGGATTCCAGTTAAGCAATTACTATAGCAAGAGAGATAAATTCCAATGATACAAAAACTGATCTAGCCAAGGCCATGAAAGATCTATCATTGAGGGGACAGGAAATTGATAATTCAAAGCACAATTTCACAACCTCCAAGAACAGAAAGATAAGATTGACAATACATATGTGGAAGAAATAGAAAAGAGTCACAGGCTGACTCAACAAATATACCCTCTGAAAAATGAATCAGCAATTGCTCAAGCACTTTCATAGGCCAAAGAAAACGTATGAAAAGACATAAATAATCCATGACTGATTTGTGTCCATCAATTGAAATTTTGTTTGAACAGGAAACATTACTAGAAAAATCAAAGGAATTGATAAAAGAGGTAAAAAAATAATTGGGTCACAAACCAGGAGATTCAACAACACTAGTCAGCATTATGAATTTAAAAACAAAATAAGACCTCCAATAATTTTATATATATGACAAAATTGAAATAATTATGGATGTTAGAAAGATTCACATTGAAAGGAATTTAATTCTGCAACTTGAAAACAAATGCCACAATTGAGAATCCAGCCTCCAAATATTTCACAGAAGGTTTAATGTGATGCACCAAAGGAAATGTCAGGTGTAAGGGGAATGGGAGATAAGCTAATTACTCTAGAAGAATATCAGCGAAGGTTGTACTCAATAGACACAGATCAATCTAAATTTATCCGGATCAAAGGGACTATTACAGGGAAGGGTTTCATTGAAGGTTTGACTTTTGACTTGTTGATTCAATTTGAAATCAAAAATTTGTTTGTAGTGAAACACACTTTTCAAAAGTACACAGATTTCAATGAGACTTGTAGACATTTAATCAAAACCACCATTCCATATGACGAAATATGGGAGAAAATATATGTACTCATTGATTGAATTAGAAAGCATGTTTACAACAGTGATTTTGAGCTTTGAACAACAATAGGTAGGTTTAGAGGAAGAAGTGGACAGATAATTAGAAAAATAAAAACCAGACAACAAATTTTTGGGCCCATTCATTAGAAATAGCCTCGAATTCATTGCTAGAAAACTTAAGAAGATTTATTTTCCTTTCTTGTAGATCTATTTTTGTGAATAGTTTTTCAAATATCATTGAAAAGATATCTTGATATTTAGTCAAGATATTTTAGGTATAGTTGTATAAATACTTTTTATACCAAAGTATGATGGTTTGAACCATTGTGATATAATTTTGAGCATACATGTACCATTCTATGTTATTTTTGAAGTAATAAAAGTATTATGGACTCATTTTGAAATAACTGTGTCCTTGTAAATTTTTCTTTTTTAAATTATATTATCACTCTTTTTTTATGCATGTGTTTTACGTTTATGGGATTTCTGGGTAATAATACATTGAGTATCAATCTTTCTAAAATCCCTTATTGTAATATTCCAAATCTGGAACAACTAGCAAGGCATGACTGGAAAACACATTTTCCAGGAATGGCTGCTACAAGAATTGAAACCAGGACCTGGATCCCCTTATATCAATGCATCTAAGGCCGAAATACAAGAGGTAGCTCAAAATAAATCCCTCTAGGTGGGTTAAACATGCCTCCCACACCTAGTTGTCTTCAGAAAGTGCCCGATGAAGGGACTGCAACAATGCATGGAATAACAACATTATTTGAATGTAGAAATAGTCAAAAGGTCCAAATAGCCATCATATTAGATCATATAAGAAACAATGTATACAAATTCTTGAGGAAACAATCACTCAAGTGGGGCAAAACCACCCTTAGTAGAACATATACATGATAAATGGAAGATACTGCTACATGAAGGCAGCCATGGCTATATTAGCGTAGTTTATAGGACACACTCTAACATAATAATAGAAAATGAAATGATATGGCAATATCAGCTCAGTAAAAGTGGGGGAGCAAGCTCTCAACCCCTGAAAATGATAATACAAGAATCCTTAGGAGGATTGGCTAAAATATAGGTACAAATAGAAATTCTGCAGAAATGCCAGAGTTGCTAGGCAGTAGCTGCAACTCAGAAAATAGAAATGGATGAATATAGCTGATGATGTTGCATATGTTGAATAGATCTCATCCAATGGATCTCTCAGGTGAAAGGCTGATCCAATCCTTGAAGATCTCATCCTCCAAAATAGTGGAGCAAGTCCCCACTGCAAATGTGCTAAGAAATAATGCAGTCAAGGAGCTGGAAAACGCTATAGGAGATAGGAGATGCTTGGGATGGTGCCAAAGATGTGAAATCAGCTCTAAAACCTCCCTTACTAACCTTCCTGAGGAATAGGAGTTCCCTCCTCTGAAAGATGAGCCAACGAATGGTGTTGTGGAACCCTCCACTGCAACACCCAGCAACACTACGTTATACTTCAGCAAAAATAACGTAGCGACTGAAGGAAGTGGCTTTGGCCTTGAGCCAATATGTGGAGAAATGAAGTGAAATCCTTTAAGAGGCCTCTCATCAATCAAGCCTCCACATTACTCCTCCTTAGCATGCAAGTCAGCTATCAAGCCATAATCATGTAAAGATAAAATACTCAAGAGGATAGCAAAGTGATGTCTAGAGGTCCCATTAAGGAATGAGGTCTGAAATATAATGGGAATTATATCTCCCATATGGTCCATCCATCCCTAAGGTATTAGCCATGCAAAATGAGTCACCTCCCAACTAGGAAACTCCTGAAAACTGTCATCCACCTTTGGCTCCGGCAAAGTAGGTGGGATGAAAATCTGCACATGGTAGACAAAATAGTCTACCCCACGCTGTCCTCCTCTCCACTTAAGATAAGTGTAGAGTGTCTACTGATCCTGGGCTGCAATAAGGTTTCCCTCAAGTGGCAAGATGAGGACTAGATCTCCAAATACCTTTCCTCCAACTCTGCAAATCGTGCTGGCCCAAACATCCCCATATATGATGAGTTGGAAGTCATCATCATATGGTATCATATCCAGCATATGGCTCACCTCATAAGGAAACAAATGTGTTGCTCTAGTGGCCATACCATATCCCATGCTCCCCTTAGAACATGTAGTGAAAAAAATATGGAGAACTTCTCTCCCAAAAGACACATCCATCCAATGTGTCTCCCTCCCAAACATACTCCTCATAAATACAGAAACAATATAAATATACGAAACCAAAATGTGAATCATGCTTGTTTCCATGTGCAATAAATGAGAAGGACAATGGTCCCTCAAGTGCAACCAATGTAGCTTGATCCTCAACTGCAATAGAGACTGATAAAATGAGTGGCTTCTCAACCGCTTGCCTGCTGCTCCAATCTCCTCATAAGTATGGAGGAAGTGAATGATGTATGATGTAGAATGAGCATGCCCTCCATAATATCTTTCTTCCCCGAAGTCCTCTTAGGGAATGGCCATCAATCATTCTTATGGCCTCAACTAAACCATGAGGTCTAGAAAAAAGAATGCTGCTCCTTAGAGTATCATCTTGCACATGTATGGTTAAGGGATGCATATATACATTATATAAATAATCATGTAAACAACAATGAATACCCTTACCATATATCCTACTCATACAAAGGGAGTTGCTCATACATGAGTCCCCTCTCATCCTCAAAGAGAAAAGAGGTGTTTGTGCTAACTCCTCCATCTCCATATGATCCATGCATCTCCTCATATGCTAATATATCTCCTCCTCAAAACCCTCCCAAAAATACCCCTCCATGATGATGTGGTATGCTCTCATAGAACAAGTGGGGCCGAAAAGCAAATCCTCATGAGCTGCTTGTAGCAACTTCTCCTTGAGCTTGGAAGGTCTAGATAAGAAGATACTACCATGGTAGAATATGACCCCATCTCTGACTAAATACTCCTCCAAATGAATCTGACCATCCAATATCCTACAAGCGTGAATATCCTTGGAATACTCCACCAACAACTTGGAGTTCCAATATGGATCTATCCTCCATAGTGACAGCGCTGATGATCTCTCATGAAGAACATCTATCATATGGATGCCCTCTTCTCTGATATCTCTCATGTCAAATATGCAAGTTGGAAGGTTGTTATCCTTCCCCTGCTGCTTCTACCATAGTGCAGAATCTAAAATGGAAGTGGGTAATGATGATGTTGAGGGAATTCTCCTTCTCTCCTTGAGTCTACCAAATACTCCCAGTGTTATATCAAGCTCTCCCTAGGTCCCCAATTTTCTGAAATCAATGAGTGGTGCCCAACTGGTGAAGCATATATCCTCCTCTGCTGATCGAGTGGTCTCCTTGGAAAAATGTCTCCATGCAATGAGACATGATCATCAAAAGGTGACTGCATATATGAATGGAAAATTATGTCCATGCTCTCACTGTGCAATCCAGTCTCCCTCCTAGGTGTAACAACCTCTAGAAATGGATAGGGATGTGTACTCCTCATCTCATGATGTTGGGTCTTATCCCTACCTCCTCCTTATGTCTCCATGGTTCCACACCTCCTCAAAAATGGCACATGAGTTGTGCCTTGATCTCCACACATGAGATCTTGGGGATTTCCTTGCAAAGATGCAAGAATCCTTCTACTTGGAGAAAGAGCTCCTCCTTCCTCTGCATGAGGCACTAGATAATCTCTAGGTGAGACAACGTTGTTGCCCTCAACCTCTGCAACATGAATTGGCAACCTCCCAATGATTGGATCCCTTTTTGAAAAGGTGACCTCCATGATTCCTTGCTCAAAGGTGTGAGATGAAAGACTTTCTTCCGACAAGGTATGGTGCAATTTTTCAGCCTCCTCCATGGTTTTCTGAAGCGGAATTTCATTTTCATGCAAGGGTTTTGTTTCAGTTCCCCTATTTATCTCCACCATGTGTGTCTCATGAATCCTTTTATCAAATATTTTCACTAAGGCCTTCGTAAAACTTGCATAAGATGTAATGTTTACATTTATTAAAGAAAAGGATTCAAAGATCCACCAAGCATAGGCCTTACCTCTCATATGCAGTGCTGCAACTCTGATGGCTTCATATTCAGGAATTTGGTGGTGCTGCAACAAGGTATCTAACTCCTCCACCCAAGCTTTGATTGAACATGTAGGTGAACCTTCAAAGGTAGATAGAAGAAATATATCCTGCTACTCTCTTCCCTTCACCTTGATCTTGCAAAACTCTGAAAAAATAAGATGATATCGGAATTTCTAAGTGTGAGACTCATACTCTTTCAAGAAATCACTAAGATTTTCCCTCTTGGAAACCTCTTCTCCTCTTTCCATCTCTCTTCTGGAAATCTTGGGCATGTGACTATGCTGTGTGTTAGAGTGTGTGACTACTGGCTCACACTCCTCATATGACAATCTAGAGTTTTCTTTACATTCAAAATATTTCGAAGATTCTTCATGCATATCCCTCATGATCCTCTTGAAATCTCCATGAATATTATGTACAAATTTAGGAAGAAGCTATGTAAGATTATCCCCTTTTTCTCCTCCAAAAAATGGAGTATTTTCCCTGCTCATCTCTCTGTCTCTTTCTTGATGGGAATAGGAAGTGCAGGGTCCTTCATCTTCTATTTTCTTATCCTCCTTGGGGAGGTACTTCATGGATCTAAAATATGATGAGATAAAACCGATCATCTTCAATATTCTGATCTCTCTAGCTGAGACTCACAGGCTGAGCCAAGAAAGTTGCTCTGATACCACTATAATATTCCAAATCTGGAACAACTAGCAAGGCATGATTGGAAAACGCATTTTCCAGGAATTTCTGCTACAAGAATTGAAACCAGGACCTGGATCTCCTTAGATAAATTCATCTAAGACCAAAATCCAAGAGGTGGCTCAAAATAAATCCCTCTAGGTGGGTTAAACAGGCCTCCCACACCTAGTTGTCTTCAGAAAGTACCAGATGAAGGGACTACAACAATGCATGAGCATACAATAGAATAACAACGTTATTTGAATGTAGAAATAGTCAGAAGGTCCAAATAGCCATCATATTAGATCATAGCAGCAACAATGTATACAAATTCTTGAGGAAAAATTCACTCAAGAGGGGCAAAGCCACCCTTAGTAGAACATATACATGATAAATGGAAAATACTACAACATGAAGGAAGCCATGGCTATATTAACGCAGTTTATAGGAGACAATGCAACATAACAATATAAAATACAACGATATGGAAATATCAGCTCAGGAAAAGTTGGGGAGCAAGCTCTCAACCCCTGAAAATGACAATACAACAATCCTTAAGAGGACTGGCTAAGATATAAATACAAATGGAAATTATGAAAAAATGATGGAGTTGCTGGGCAGCAGATGCAACTCAAAAAATAGAAATGGATGAAGATAGCTGATGATACTGCATATGTTGAATAGATCTCATCCAATGGATCTCTCAGGTGAAAGGTTGATCCAATCCCTGAAGATCTCACCCTCCAAAATAGTGGAGCAAGTCCCCACTACAAATGTGCTCAACATAACGTAGTCAAGGAGCTGGACTACGCTGTAGGAGATAGGAGATGCTTGGCCTGGTGCCAAACATGTGCAATCATCTTTGAAACCTCCCTTACTAACCTTCTTGAGGAATAGGATCTCCCTCCTCTGAAAGATGAGCCAAGGAATGGTGTTTTGGAACCCTCCACTGAAATACAAAACAACACTACATTATACTTCAGCAGAATTAACGTAGTGACTGAAGGAAGTGGCTTTGGCCTTGAGCCACAATGTGGAGAAATGAAGTGCAATGCTTGAAGAGGCCTCTGAAGAAGGGGATGAAATCCTAAACAAGAATCCATCGTGCTAAACAGCCGGAGACTGCAAATAGTCTACTAGACCAATAGTCCAATACTCAAACATGTCTCACTATGGCTGCCTCTTCCTCATTTTATGCAAGTCAATGTCTCTTTGCCCTAGACCCCACACATTAGGGTTTCTTCCACAAGGAATATTTCTCCCTCTCAAACTGCGTTGTCTTCCCAAGCAAGCCACACCCTCTTAGGGAACACTGTTAACTTGGTCAAACTTGACCTTGTCCTCATGCAATTGCCCCCTTTCACACTGGAAGGTGAAAAATAGAGCTAATCTATAGATCCCTTTCACACTATGAGGGATTTTATTCCTACTCATGGGTCTCCTCGCCCATTTTATTCACCTCCTAGATGATATGAGCAAAATTAATGTTCCAATTAACTTCATGAAAATTTTGGAACGTTACACTTATTAAGTTATAATCCTTTAAAGAGATTAATTTATTGGAATTTTTGTCTGAGATAACCCTTGTACATCATTAAATTATCATTTTCCCTTAATGCTTTTAGACATATATTGTTTGGTTGTAAAATTAGTTTACACACATCTATTGCATAGGACAAGTTAAATAATCAGTTTGATGTTTAGAAAATTATATAAATTTTCAAAATTTGAACTTACACATCTCATAAAATCTAAATTACTATTAGAGGTGAAGAATCAACCCTTCTAATACATCATAAGTGATAAATAATTGCATATTTTTAAACAATTTAGAGATTTGGTCATCCAAGAAACTTTAAAAACCAACAAAACATTATAGATGCTCTAACGTAATTCCTAACCTATAATTATCTACAGAGGTACAACATCATATTGCCATTGTTACCGAGGAACAAAAATTTTGAATTATTTTTCCATGGGACAATGATTTAACTCTCCTTTTAATTTTGAATAAAAGGTTAGTAGGTTAAAATATTGCACCTGAAAAATCCACATATTAAATCTGGCTTCACCAAAGAACACCTGATCTCACTAAGATCCTCATCTCTATTCTCCATTGTCACATCCATAGTGGCTGGTGGGAATTGTATCTTTGAGGAGAAGGTTAGAAGCTTCATCTTCAAATTATGGCTCATTTCCACCTAAATTTATTTAAGAGGTTGATCCCTTTAGTCCTACATCAATCCCTCCTAAACTATCATGTCTACTATCGAAAGTGTTAGAAATTTTTTCCAAAGGCATTGATTTTCACTCATCTCTTATTTTTTATAAATTATAGTCTTATCAAATTCCCGAAACAGTTTTAGAATCTCCTAAGTCAGAAGCATAATTAGGGATAGAATTACCTAAATTAAAAACGAGTGATGTTATATCTTGTGTCATTCACACTTTTCCAACAACTTCTGAAAAAACTAAAAATAGTTTTTCTTTGTATACAAATACTTTATTTGAATGTGAACAAAATTTTGATCCAAAACTGCAAAAGTTAGTGATCCAATCACCATTTGCTAAAAATTCTACAACTTCTTTTAATCATCTCAAAGGAAGGTTATCCACACCTTCACCATCATCTTCAACTTCAAGTTCTTCATCTTCTCCAACTCATACACCTAATAGAATGGTTGGTTTTCAACCCATAATTCAAGCTCATTATGCAACAATAATCCTTCCTTTCCAACCTAATGATTTTTTAGATGGATATCTGAAGCATTTACCTAGGTTCAATGGAGAAACTAGCCTATTTGTTGAATATCATTTACCTACCATTTAATATTTTGCTCAAAACATGAACATTGAGAATGAATATGTGTACATGTGGTTATATTTTCAATCTCTAGATGGAATTGTTAGGATTTGGTTTAGACAATTACAACCCCATTCCATTCATACATGGAATGAATTAATCAATATTTTTAAGAATTAATGGGGAGTAAGAAAGGATTGTGTCTATTACCTTTCAGAATTTTATGATTTAAAAAGAATACTAGAGAACTTGTTTCTGATTTCATTAAAAGATTGAATAAAATATACAGTAAAATTCCAGTGGACTGTAAAGCACCAGTAGTTGTTGCTAAGAATATATCTTTAAAGGGAATTGGTGACTATTTTTTTGCCATGATTAGAGAAAGAAGGTTTGTCACTTTGGTAGATATGCAAACAAATGATATTGAGGTTGAGGCAAATATATCTACATCAAATAAA
The DNA here is from genome assembly GCA_034641835.2 of Pinus albicaulis. NCBI lineage: Eukaryota > Viridiplantae > Streptophyta > Pinopsida > Pinales > Pinaceae > Pinus > Pinus albicaulis. Next base: position 219,966,623 of record CM076571.1, on the reverse strand, counting down.
CTTAATGAAAAGGCTAAAAAAGCTTAAATAAAAATGAACGCTAGAGAAGAAAGTACTTAGTTTACAAAGAGTAAGGATGAATATCATAAGATAGATGAAATTACTTCTTTTTTGATAAATATTTCTAATAGAATTTCAAAACTTGAAGCACATCCTAGGGTAACCAACGAGTTACAAATATACCTCAAATTCAATACAAAGGCCTTTTCAACCTCAAGTCCTGCAAAGACCAAATACTGGCCAACATATCCAACTTCCATTATTAATCGATGATCAAGAACTTGAGGAAACTCATCCATCCATTACTAATGACATTAACTTCCTGGGTTACATATCATTACAAAAATCTTGGGTCCAAATTTCTTCTAATCAATATTCAACCCAAGATAAAGAGGTTTCCCAAGTTTTAAAGTATCAAGAATTTTTTGAATATCTTATTGCAAAATTAGGAGGAAGATATGATTTGAGGCCTATATTAGGCCCTGGTAGGCCAACTAAGAATGTCACAGTTAATGAACCCCCATTAAAAGATTCTAAAACCCAAACAATTATGATTCAACCATTAATTCGACCCAATGAACACAATTCATCTAAAAGTATTGTTCCAACAATTTTTAATGTAGAGAAAGAGCTAGAGAGAGTCAAAATTTTCATTCCACTATCTGAACTTTCTAAAAACCCAGGATACAAAAATAAACTATCAAAATGGTTCCAATCCTCGAGTATAGATCCTGAGGGGGATGTGATCAATTTACAAGATGTAAAACCTTCAGTGGTTTTTGGTCCCAGTTCTGACACGGTTGATGAAAACATTCCTCCCTTTTATGTTACTATGAAAGTTCATTATTTTCTTCTATATAAGTATATGTTGGAATCTAGGGCTTCTCATAATTTGATGCCCAAGTAATCATCGATAAAATGCAATTGAAAATTACCATACCTTACCATGATTTGTACACCTTTGACTCCAACAAATTTCCTTGTCTCAAACTCATAAAAGAGCTAGTTGTAACATTAGCACAAATCCCTATAAAAAGTGTAAAACCAAAATAAAATTGATTAGAATCAATATGATTCAAGATGATGACGTCAACTATGGGGGATGATTCACCATTTTTGGAGTAAAAAGGTAGAAAGATTATAAAATAATAAAATAACAAAACTACTTTTTCAACTATTATTTTCAACTTATGTCCCTAATGGTTTACTCAAATTTCAAATGAGAGTACTTGTTGGATGGAAAATTTAATTCTTCATCCAAGGAGTACCCATGTTGCATACTTTTGATGGACCCTACTACATGAAAAATAAGAAATACATGAAAAACGCGATTGCAATCACATTTTTCATATATTTCTCATTTTTCATATAGTAGGGTCCATCAAAAGTATGCAACATGGGTACTCCTTGGATGGGGAATTCAATTTTTCATCCAAGGAGTATTCTTGATCGATATTTGAGTAAAACCTTAGGGAGATAAGTTCATCATATGAGTTGAAAAAGTATTTTTTTCTTTTTTCCCTCTAAAATTTGATGACGTAATCAAATCTTATTTTATTATTTCCACTATTATTTTATAATTTCCTTAGGAGGAATATTTTAGACCTCAAAATTCCCCTAATGATCCCTCTCAAATTTGGAATGATGTTATCAAAATCATGTTGTGCCAAATTAGGTGGAAGCTTGCAGATGGATATGTCTTATGCCACTATTCATGTATATGTGGGTGAGCATCTTAGGTTATACAAAGAGGTAAGATTCATTAACATTTTCTGTAACTCTCATCAAGAGATAAATCATCCTATTTATACTATTGATCAGGATTTTGGATGTTTCACATTGTCATCTATTGATCTCCAAAATTCCCAACTTAGAATTGAACATATTGTAAATAAGCCAAAATATATAAAAACTAATGTGTGGAAGTCATAATTTGATGGCTCTTTTTTTAAATATGGGGCTGGAGCGGGAATTGTATTAATTTCTCAAGATAAATAAAACATAACCCAATCATTTAAGTTGGACTTTGATGTTACTAATAATAATAGAATATGAAGCCCTACTTCTAGGAATTCAGTTAGCTAAAATCTTAAAGTTCAAAACATAAGTGTTTTGAGTGACTCAAAATTAATTGTAAAAAAACTAAGAAATATATTCCAAGAAAAAAATCCTAGGATTATATCATATCGAAATGAGGCATGGGATTATGTAGAAAATTATTTCCAAGATTCTAAAATTACAACAATCCCAAGAAATGAAAACATGTATGAAAACTCTTCAGAAGTTTCTGTCAACTCCTTTAAAAATCCTGATCCAATGCAACTATATTATCAAATTCAGGTGAAATATAGGCCTTCAGTCCCTAAAAATCTTAAACACTAGAAAGTGTTTTAATATGATGAACAATTTAAGAGTTTCCTGCATGGAATTGGTGATTTTACAGTGTTACAAATTGAAGGGAAACAAATTATTGATCATAATGAAACTCATGAAAATAATGCTTCACAATTGAAAAATAAGATAGTTGATCATGATAACCTCCAATTGCCAAAAAATTTCATTCCCAAGGGTCTGATCCCTTTTGAAAATATTTTTGATAATAATGATGTATTAAAAATTCATTATTAAATACACAACAACAAGAGAATGTAGAATATTGGAACATTAAGACTGATGAAGAAATTAAGAATGTGAAAATTTCACCATCATTACCCAAGTAAAAAAAATAAAGATATATACGTATTTTAAAGCATTATAAATATTTCCTTTCTTGGTCCTATGAAGAGCATAAAAATTATGACGCAAATCTCAATAATCATAAGATATCTTTAAAACCAAAAGCCAAACCATTCTAACAGAAATTAAGAAGAATAAATCCAATTTTTCTTCCAACCATTGAGAAGGAACTTAATAAATTATTGCATGCAAATATTATTGTTCCAATTATATTTTCTGAGTGGATTGCAAATTTAGTTCTCGTGATAAATAAAAAAGGTGTAATTATATTGTGTGTGGATTTTATAAATCTGAACAAATCATGTTTAAAAGTCCATTATCAATTGCATAAAATGGATCAATTACATCAAAGAGTTTTAGGTTCTAGTATAATTTCTATGCTAGATGGTTTTTCGAGATATAACCATATTTTGGTGAGTCCAAAGAAAAAAGAGAAAACTACTTTAAAAACTCCTTGGGAAATACGTTGCGGATTTCGAGAGGACTTCCCCTCTCTGCCAAGACTCTGACATCAACCAAGGCTTGTACCATGACAAAAAATTGACACTAAGAGTAAACTTGACAATAGAGAAATTCTTAAGAAAAATAAAGGAACCCCGCAAAAACAAAGTTTCATAGGGAAGACTTTGAATTTACCCATTCCAGTTCTAGCATGTGTAGAAGTATGCCTCACACAACTGATTCTGTGGAAAAGGGAAACGATGTTGCTTCCAGATGAGAAAACCTTGGTGATATTTCCCTGGATGCGATTAATTGGAAATGAAAGGAGAACTAAGAGAAGTTACCCTCGCAGGCAAAGTTAAATAAGTACCTACTTCAAAATCTCAATGAAATTGAATTGCAAAGGAAGTTAAGTAGAAAATTCAGAGAAAATAGACATAATCTAAGTTAAGTAGAACCATGAACCAGCTCATGCATTATGACAAGAATTACCTTAGTTTCTGGAATGATGAATTGGAAGGCAGAAAGTTACAGAGCGAAACAATATCATATCATAAGGCAAATGAGTTTGGAGTGCAACACATAGGGTCGAGTAGTTACCCTAAACACTCCCGCTAGTTTCCCGACCATTATATCTAGGGTTCTCCATATCAACGGTGTACACGAATGCTAGAAATAAATAATAGCTAATAGCTGCCAACTATTCATAGGGACAGGCAACTCGTCTTCCATTAAACAATGATTTCTCTATTATTAAATTACTCATTAAATGATCAAAAATCCGAATGATAAGTTACATGTGCGAATGATCACCAAAATCAAAGTATGCATTGTAAAATTGATTCAAACCATAACTTTGTTCATATCCAAGTAACTATAGGATTATTACAAGCAGATGCAACAATAAAATATTACAAATGAACTTAAATATACCGCCTATGTATTGATTTAAATATTGTATATTTGATATTCTAAACGGTGATAAAGTTAACAGATTAATATAACCAAGAAATTATTGATTGGGTGGAGTAATAGTAAATAAATAGATAAATAAAATTGTGGTAAGTGTTTTGATAGTGGTGACAAGTGGTATCAAAGTGTGGTTATGCAGTGGGGCCAGATGGGAAATTTAAATAAATTTGGTGTTTTCATTTTCTTTGTTTTTAAAATGTGCATAGTGACATGAATATTGTTGATAATTCCAATTATAAGAGGATTCAATCATCAAACACAAAGAACTATAGGAGAATTCTACCCCCTGTGTAATCCAGAGATTAACCCATAAATGTGGGTACAATTGAGTGTGGATCAACACTAGAAAACTAGCATATTTTTGGAAGAAGAGCAATGTCAGAAAAACGTATTGTTGGATACGGTGCAACAACTCCAGACAAAAATGATTTGAGTATGAAGGAAGAATAAAAGGTTGATGAGGGAACAAGAGAGGATACTTAAAAGTGTCGTGGATAAGCAGAATCATCTTACAACACAACCTAGTCTAGAGAGGGACCCATGAAGAAGGAGAGCAACAACAACAAGTTAATGATAAATCTGAAGGAATTCATACCCAATGAAGTAACAAGAGTAGGAATTACAATGAAGCACAATGTGTGAATGTTTCAAATTAGCAAGAGCTAACAAAGAAGAAAGTAGAGCTGCAAGGAGAGTTGCTGAAAATTAAACCTCCTACATTTGATGGAGAGGCTGAAGAAGTGGTAGAAGCATGGATAATTAATATGAACAAATATTTTCAAGTTTATGAATATAAAAAAAAAAGATCAAGGCTCGCTTGGCTATTTATTAATTGCTGGGAAAAATGAAATTATGTTGGGAGGAGGTGAAATACGTCTAAGGAATTGAATACCACAATGTCACTTGGGATGAGTTTCAGCAATAATTTAAAGATAGGTATCTAACTGAGTGATTTTATGATGAAAAATCTTGAGAGTTTCATTAATTAAAGTTGGGTTAGCTGTCTATGGATGTTTTCATCACGAAATTTACCTCTTTGTTAAGATACGTACTATATTTGAGAGATTAAAAAGAAAAAGTAAAATGATTCTTGAGTAGTCTGCCTGCTCACATGAAGGAGAGGATCGAATTTTTGAACCAAAAGATGATGGATGAGGTGATTCGAAAAGCACGAATGTGCTATCAATAGTCCAAGGTGAAAGGTGTAGTTGGCAGAAGTTGGCCACCAAAGAAAAGGCAGAAAGGTCCCTCAAATTTTAAAAATAGCAGACCACGAAATTATAAATTGTTGCGAGAAATCCAACGAATAGACAATTTGAGAAAAACCAACAAAATCCCAAGCAAGCAGTTGATGAACACCCTACTGAAGAATCTAGCAGGCCAACCCATGGACCGTCCCAGAAACCACCATTACAATGTTTGGGATGCGGTGAGGCATGTTACTTTAAGAATTTACCTCATTGTTAAAGACATGAATTTACAATCAATCTGCAAGAGGCATCTACAGTAGGGGATGTTTGATGAAGCATACTGAGGATCAATGCTACACTAGGATATTGGCAAGCAGATTGTCAGCCAACTACGATAGAACTAGAGGGTAAGTTATTTTCCCGAACAATTTCCATTTTGGTTGATCATAGTGGTCATTTAAGTTATATAAATCTCATAGTAGTTGAAAACTGTAAACTGCAAAGCCAGAGATTTAAAAGTCCCCAGTTTGTAAAATTAGGTACTAAAGAAAGGAGAAGAGTGAACACTAAAATCTCAAATTATATCTTGGAAATAGGAAGATAACATATAGCTATTGAATTTAATATTTTACCATTGGGCTCCTATGATATTTTGTTGGGGATGGGATGGTTAGAAAGACATTGGCCACTGGCAGATTGCAAGGAAAAAATTATCCATTTTAAGGCAGAAGATGGTACTCATCAAGACTTACAATTAATTAAGAAACCACTACAATTGTACCCCATCACTACATCTTAGCTGGGTAAATTCATTACAAAAGGGTGTTAACTTTATGATATTCATGTGGGGTATACTAACTCCAAATACAATACCCTTATGATGGAAGATATTCCAATTGTTCAGAATTTTATGGATGTGTTTCCTGAAAGTATTCCAAGATTAACCCCAAAATGGGACATTTATTTTACTATAGATCTACTACCCGTAGCAACACCTATTTTGCGAGCACCATATAGAATGAGTGGGCCTCAGTTGGCAGAATTAAAAATGCAGCTGCATGAACTATTGGACAAAGGGTATATTCGACCAAGTGTGTCCCCTTGGGGAGTACCAGTGTTATTTGTTAAAAATAAATATGGTATGATGTGGATGTGCATGGATTTCCAACAACTTAATAAGATGACTGTCTAAAAAAAATACCCATTGCCACATATAGACGATTTTTTATTATCAGGTAAAAGGAGAAACTCTATTTTCAAAGATTGACCTGAGATCTGCATATCACCAAATACAAATTAAGGATGAGGACATAACCAAAACAACCTTTCATACCAAGTATGGACATTATGAATTTGTTTTGTTACCGTTTGGCTTAGCCAATGCACCAACAACTTTCAGGAGTGTGATGCATGGTATCTTTCACCCATTTTTGGATAATTTGTTTTGATCTTAATTGGTGATATACTTATCAATTATAAAAATATTGAAGAACACAAGGAACATTTATGCTTGGTGTTTAAACTGTTGTAGGAACATCAAATGTACTCCAAATTTAGCAAATGTGACTTTTACAAAGAAAAAATTATAATATTTGGGCCATGTAATATCTACTGAACAGATCATGGTATAACATAAAAAGATAAAAAAAATTATGGAATGGAGAGTTCCTTGAAATGTAGCAGAGATACGTTCTTTTATGGGCTTATTTGGTTACTATGGGTAGTTCGTCAAAGGATTCTGTAAGATAGCCTTTCCCATTACTTCCTTGCAGTGAAAGGGGTGAGTATTTAAGTGGATTAATGAGTGTCAAGATAGTTTTGAATGATTATAAGATCTATTAACTAATGCCCCTGTATTGAAAGTGGCAGACCCAAGCAGAGAATTTTAAGTCTACATTAATTCTTCTAAGTAAACAGTGGGAGTAGTATTGACGCAAGATGGAAAGGTCATAGCGTATGAATCAAAGAATCTAGAGAACCATGAGAAGTGATACTATGCTTATGATTTGGAGTTTACTTCGGTAGTACATGCCCTTAAAATTTGGAGACATTACTTGTTTGGAAAAAGTTTGTGCTAAGAAACGACCATAGTATATTGAATAGCTACTTTAAACAATCTAATTTAAATGATCGCCAAGCAATATGGAATGTGTTCCTAAGTGAATTTGATTTTGATATTGAAAATTTGAAAGGTAAGGAGAACCGTGTAGTTGATTATTTAATTAGGAAACTTCATTGCATCAATGAACCTTAATTTAATCAAGCCGAATTTAAGTTCCAGTAGTAAATCATGGAGGCAACAAAGAGAGACCCTGAGTATCAATTCTTATGGCAGCAAGCAAGAGAGGAGGAAAAACAAGGAAAGTAATCAGATTATGGAATTAATGATAAACTAATTTTGATATTTCGAGGGAATATATGTATTCCAAATAATATGAGCTTGAAGGAATCCTTGGTTGATGTCGGATTCGAATATATATATATATATAAAGATTATGGAATTAATGACAAACTAATTTTGATATTTCGAGGGAATATATGTATTCCAAATAATATGAGCTTGAAGGAATCCTTGGTTGATGTCGGATTCGAATATATATATATATATATATATATATATATATATATGTATGTATGTACACACACATATATATATATAACTGGAAAGTAACAATACAACAATGTTAAATATAATTGAGTTAATGCTTACAACATGTGTAGGAATTTCAAAAGTGTCGAGAGGAATTATCCTTGAAAATAAATTTATACAAGAGCCAAACAGTAGAAAGATATACAAAATATCCTCCTATCTCGAGAGAGCCAATTTCAAAGAGGAAGTTTAGCTAACATAAAACCTAGGAAATAAACTTATGGTCAAAATCATTTATATTTGAAAGGGAAATGTAAGTTCTCACATGAAAGAGAGTTGGGGGCCAGGTGTTGAACCTATTCATGCAGAAGGTATTGCCCTCGGTAACGCTCAGTATTCATTTAAGAGAAATGCAAATGATATTAATGGGTCCAGCTTACTTTTAATGGCCACCCTTGCAAACGTGTTGCATAGTTCAAGAGGAATTCCCCTCTCCACCAGGAATCCGACATCAACCAAGGATTGTACCATAACAACAAATTGAGACCAAGAGTAAACTTGAAAGCAGAGAAATTCTTAAGAAAAAGAAAGGGACTCCGTGAAAAACGAGTTTCATAGGGAATACTTTGAATTTACCTGTCCCAGTCTCAGCATGTGTAGAGATCTTCTTCACACAACCCATTTTGTGGAAAAGGGAAATGATGTTGTTGTGAGATGGGAAACACTCGACCATATTTGCGTGGACGAGATTAATTGAAAATGAAAGGACAACTAAGATAATTTAACCTTGCATGCATAGTTAACAAAGTACCTACTTGATAATCACAGTGAAATTGAACAGAAAGGGAAGTAACGTTACATGCCTAAACATGGTGAGTACTCTGCGAGATAAGGCAAGAATATAGTAAGTGGAAAACCGAGACAGGTCTGTGAGACCAACCGAAATTCATGTTGCAACAAAAACAAGAAACATTGGAGAAAATCGACATAATCTGAGTTAAGTAGGACCGTGACCAAGCTCACGTGGTATGAGAGCATTACCTTAGCTTCCAGAATGATGAATTGGAAGGCGAAAAGTTGGAGAGTGGAACCATATCAGAGCAGAAGAAAAATGAGTCGAGAGTGTGGTGCAGAGTGTCAGATAGTTACCCAAAACCCTCCCGCTAAATTCCCCATAGTTAGATATAGGGTTCTCCAGATCGTTGATGTACACGAATACCAGAAATAATTAAGAGCTGACAATTGTGAACTATTCATAGGGACAGCCAGTAGACCTTCCATTAAACATTTACTACTCTATTATTAAATTAATCATTTAATAATCGAAAATCTGAATGATAAGTTACATGTGTGAATGATCGCCAAAATCAAAGTGTGCATTGTAAAATTAATTCAAGTCATAATGTTGTTCACATCCAAAGAACTATAGGATTATTACAAGCAGATGCAACAATAGAGTATTACAAACGAACTTAGATATACCACCTATGTATTGATTTAAATATTGTATGTTTGATATTCTAAACATTGATAAAGTTAACACATTAATATAACCAATGAATTATTATTTGGGTGGAGTGATATTAAATAATAATAAAAAATTATGGTAAGTGCTTTGATCATGGTAGCAGAGGTAGTATGTAGCCATGCACATTTTCTTTGACAAAACCTGAATTTCACAAGCATCCTTAGTAGTTGAAGTCCAAATTGTGGTTTCCATATTTAGTAAATCCTTCTTCACTATACCAAATAAGTTAAGTCGAATTGTCTTAAATGTATCAATTCAGATAACTATAATATTCATAGGCAAGATGACCACAACCAAAGCTTAGTAGATTGGCCATGGACTTCATGTTACCAAGCCCCAATACAAGTAGTCACCAAAAAGGCTACAATATAAAGATGCCTATATATTTCTTCATGAATAAACTCAACCTCTAATATTCCTATTAATCAATCCGAAAAATTAGGAAGTAAACATTTAAAGAACTAATTTAAGTAGCACTAATCTCACGATTTCAATGCCTGCAAATTTCATAAATAATTTCATCGTACACATGATTGAAATTTTTTCCCTAAAATACAGCATAAGTGGCGACCACATCCAAGCATAACGAATGCACATCTGGTGAAGAATCACTCATTTGTTTTCTCATGTTGATTTGTAAAACAGAAAAAATTTCTTCACATATATCATTGTTTACATCCAAATCCCCACAAATAATTGCTTTAATGAAGTCATATACATCATTACAATAATTATTCCAAGAAACATCAAAAATAAAATGTTTGACTATATCAAGGACCAGATCGTCTAATTCAAGGTCCTGCATAACTCTGCACAACTTGATCTCTGCAACATTTTTGAGAATGCCAAACCTTCTTTTAAAGGAGGGACTGTTCATCTCCCCCAGCTCCTTAAAACTTCCCACAATGAGCTCAAATATTCCAAAAGCATTACATCTTTGTCAACGTGCCTCATAAGGTACGGACTCATGAGATAACCAATGGAAGGAAACATTGCGTTGAGAGTTGATACGGAAGGTGCTTGTTCTACCAAGATCAATTTGGCCTCCACTTTCTTTAAAGCTTCAAGTAGCTCATCTTTCGAATTTAAGTTGTTCTACTTTGTCCATTCTTCGTGAAAACCACTTCAGCAGCATAGGAAGAATCAATCTAGCAGAGGGAATAAGAAGATTATTAACAAGAGGGTATTTACAATGTTTGAGTGCTATAGTGATTGATATAGATTATACTTTTTATTTATCTTTCACGTTCAAACTACATTTTACGGGTATCTCGAAACTATATTTTTATTAGTAAAGGTTATTTTATTTATTTATCGTTCCCAATTTTACCGACTTTCTCGCGGTCTTGACCCCTAATATTGCTAAAAATAATATAAATTGCTCCCATTTTAACCAACCTTCTGGCTATCTTGACACCCAATATTGTTAAAAGTAATATATATATGTGTTGGGTATTGTTTCTTTATTTATTTAATGTACTTTTATCATTTTCAAAATATAATAGTAAAAATTATAAATTTGTTTTAGAATTTCTAAAATTAAGGATTGCGACAAATCTAGATCTAAAGAGTAAAAAACTAGTAAGCTAAGCTATTTATAAGAAAACATGTAAGATAACTCGAAAACAAAAGGATGCTAGGTAAGATTTTTATTTTTATTTTTTAAAGTCTCAATTATATTATATATTGATTTTTAGTGGGTTAAGATGAGTTTTTAAGATATATAAATGGATTGAAGAGTGAATGGGATACTTATATTATCGAGATTATATAATCTAAACCTTTTATTTTATTAAATTTTAGTTAAAATTTGTTGAAAATTATACTTAAAATTCATTTATTAGGGAAACAAATAATAGAAAAAATCGAACTATTAAGAAAAAATTAAATTATTTGTAAACATTAATTGAATATGGGTAACTAAAATATAAATATTAGGAAACTTTTAATTAAAAAATAATAAAATCTATATGAAACTTTTGGTAAAGAAAGGACAAAAAAAAATGGTGAAAGTGGAATAAAGTGGGAAAATAATGGTAAAAGAGGAATAAAGTACAAAAAAAAACTGATAAATATCAAAAATTTGGAGGATAATTAAAAATTAAAATGAGGTATAGAAATAAATATAAATGTAAATAAAAGCATATTAAATGAAATTCAATAATTCAAAAGGGAAATGGAAGAAGGGTTACAAATTAAGATGATTCCTACTTTTAAATTTAATAATGTTGTGCCTACTTTCCTATTAATAATATGAGGATTTTTTTAATTTGAATAATCTATTATTATGAAACATGGATGTTATAGGTTTTGTTTAATAAGGATAAGCTCAAATTATATTGAAACATGGATGTTATAGGTTTGTTTAATAAGTATAAGCTTAAATTATTTTTTAGTTATAATGAATAATTGTTTAAGGGTTTTATATGATTTAAAGAAATATTTTATATTTTTTTGGTAAAAATATTACATATGTAAATTGTGGTACTTTGTATGTAAGGAAGAGAAGTAGAAGTGGGATGAGGAAGATGAAGACACAAAGATTTTAGATTCACAATGGTAAGAAGAGTGGGATACCTTGTTAACTTGAGAGGTGGAATAACCACTAGCCATAAGGGCATTTGTAATGTGCTGCTCTTCTTTCTCCTTGAGAGGAGTAGAGATTTTGATGGCTCTAGTGATGAGTTTTAAAATGATAGGTTTAAATAGGGATGGTGATGGAGAGAAAGAACATGAAGGTAGTGGTCAATGTGAGTATTTTTGAAGTAAACTTAGTGGGTAAGGGTGCCATCTAGAAAATGAGAAATGAGAATATCCCAAAAGGGAAATTATTTGTATTTTTGAATTTCCATATTAAATTAGATATGTGGACAGGTTTTTATTATATGTTACATTATTTGCATGACTTATACACACCAAAAACAAAAGGGTGTTGGAGGGGGGCCTTGCTTAACCCGTCTTGGTTGGTGGGAATGCAGGGGGTTTGGGAAGCAACTGAAAAGAATTTTTTGGGAAATTTAATGGAAACATTTTGTTGATTTTCTTAAGTTTGGGTTTCCAAGATAAAATATTGATGTAAATATATGTGTGTTCCATTGTATCTTTTATGTCTTCATTAAGAATATTTATGTAGCAATTACTTTTATGGCCTTAAAACTTACATTTTGTGTCATAGAAATTTTTCCTTCAAGGGGACACCTTTGTGGCTAAGCACCTTTGTTTAGGCATGTGGTAGGTCCTCTTACAGTGAGATACCTGCGGGAGTGTTTCTTATTGTCAAAATATATGGTGAGTAGCTCAAAAATATAGATTGAAAGATTTAATGGGTAAATTTTTGAGTTGTGAAATCTCACAATATAACACTTGATGATTGATAGATATTAGTGGACTGTTTTCGATCTAGATATTGTACTCATAGGGATGTTAATATGATAATGAATCAAGTTTTTTTAGAAGGAAAAGAGAAAAATATCAACGTGCCTCTCAAATTTAGCATTTCTTAATGTGTTAGGGGAAGTTAAAACAAAGGCTTTGTTGTACAATTTATGGCCTTTTTCTTAGTCTATATACCTAGTGAAAAAATTGTTCCTAAAGAGAAAGTTGTTTAAACTGAGGATGAAATATGGAGACTCACTGAGAGAAAATCTAAATTCCTTCAATATTTTGGTGGGTCAATATTTATCTATTCATATTAATATTTCAGATGAGGATAAGTGCATTAGTTAGCTATGTTCTCTACCAAAATCATGGGATAGTGTAGTTGTTTCCATAGTTAGTAATGCAACCATCCTAAAAATTGATGAAATAATCTCATGCAAATATGGAGAGCGAGAATAGAGATACCATGTCTGTAAGAGGACTCTCCCAAAATATAAATAGAAATAAGTCGTCATGTGAGAGATCTAAATATGAAAAGAAAAATAAAAAGAAAATCTTTAGGAAAGGTCCTAATGGTATGTTGGAAATGTAGAAAAGAAGCACATTATAGGAGAGATAATAATGCCAAATATCTAGAGAAAATGAAGGGATTTGAAGATTCTCATTTTATAGAAGCAAACCCCCCCTTAGATGGAGGGTATTTGTATTTGGCTTCTTCAAGTATACATGTAGATCATGAGGCATGGTTGTTCAATTCAAGTGTATTCTTTCATATGGCTCCTCATAAGGAGTGGTTTAAACAATATCCAAGATTTTATGTTGGTGTTGTTTTCTTAGGAGACGAATCGAGAGCCGAAATCATAGATGAGGAAAAATTAAGTTGAATCTTAGCGATGGAAGGATTAGGAAAGTCCTTCGTGTTTTGAAAATTCTAGGACTAGCCAAAAATTTAGTTTTTGTAAGCAGCATGAGTGATGTTTATATAAAAATACTATTTTAAATAGATACCTAAAAGATGGTTCAACGAGAAATAGTAATACTCACAGGCATTTTCATTGAAAATGTGTATAAGATATTAGTAAGCATTTTTAGTGTTAGGTGCAACAGTTCCATTGCTTTCTCCTGAGAGTGAAGTAGAAAAAGGAAAAAATATTGTAGGTTCTAGAGAAAAGGCAATGTTGTAACATCAATGAATGGAACATGCTTGAATGTGTTATGATATCATAAAAGGTATGTTTATTTCTTATCTATACTTTAAATTTTATGAACATTTTTTATATTTGAATGAAAATCAAGTGAGCTTCCTCTATAGTGCTAAGAGGCAGAGGGAATATTAAAAATAGTATAAAATGACATGTTTGGACTTGTGATGGTTCCATCATTCAGGAAATATGTGTACTAGGTTTCATTTATATATGAATTCTTGAGGAATGCATGTATATATTTCACCAAGAATAAATATAAAGTCTTTGAAAAAATTAAAGAATTTAAATTTTTAGTGGAGAATTAAAGAGAGAAGAAAATAAAATAGTTAAGGATTAAGAACTATGGAGAGTTCTATGGGAAGAAATTTGAAGAGTTTTCTAAAAGGTGTGGTACAACATGGAATAAGGTTACCCAATACACACCTCAATAGAATGGAGTTGTGGAAAGGATGAACAATATGTTGATGTAAAACGAAAGGAGCATGGTCAGTGGTGGTGGTCCTAGGTTAAGATGAGAACTCTCGGAAGAGGCAGTGGAGCTTTCATGTTGATTAATAAATAGTTCACGCACATCAAAATTTGATGATAAGGATTCACATGAGGTATGGACTAGTAAGAAAATATATCTCACACATCTCAAGCTATTTTCTTGTTGTAACACCCTCCTCCCACATTTACCCAAGTTAACCAGTCCATAGGGGTAAAATTGTGACAAGAGGCTACTATGATCTGATTCAACTCCCCATTTATAGTCAAGGAATTGGAGTCATCACGACATAACCAATCTGAACTTGTACACATGCTACGAAACCTTTAAGAGCCATCCATCCCTTCTAGGTGTTCAAACCCTACTAAAACCTACAATTTTGCTTCATTAAAGCTTCATTCGCTCCCTTGACATGGGAATGAACGTGAATAGGACCCTCCAATCACTCCCACAACAAAGCATGCCTATGGCTACAGACTTTTCCAAGTAGTTTTGTGCTAGCGGCCTCAGATTTTGTGCCACTTTCAGGGTCACGACTTAGGCCACTACCCAAAACTCCATGAAACTTCCAGAGATGAAAATTAACATTAAAAGAATGATACAAATTCAAATGCTTGAACAAGGACTTGACTAGACCCCTTTTATCCATGACATGCATTTCTTCAAACATATCACGATTATGCATTCTACAGGTCATAATAACATATATGAGCATAGGTATCTCTTAATTATATGATAATCACTAAGAAGAATTGATGCCGTATCATTATAGTTTAATTATCATCTTTTACGTCATATATTCATTTTTCATTCATTTACAAATAAAAACATGATGAAATCCATACATCATTAGTGTAATAAAACATATTATTAACCATCATATAAAAAATAGAAATAATGAAATACAGAAACCATAAATGCCACATATGAATGAACATATTTACACTTTAAATACCAGGGAAAAAATTCTTATTAATGAATACAAAATCCAACCACATATGGGACTACCGTGTGCCACCTGACCATATATTGGGTGAGCCAAATCTCTCTTCAACCAATCACCCTCGTGCCATATTACAAGAATTAATGTGAGACTCAAAAATAAAAGAATCAATTGGGGCTTCTCGAGGCTAAACTGCTTCACCCGCACCAATAGTCGTAGGCTTTACCGCAATCATCAATGGATCACTAGGCCATAAACAAGCATGGATTTATCTGGATCTATCCACCTAAACCATGAGGAATTTTTTTGTCTCAACTGCTCGACTTTACCATGTATCTTTCCATTATCAGTCAAGGGATTCCTTTGCTTACAATGTCTCCATGCTCTGGGCTTTACCATGTATCCTAGCCCAGGATTCCTAGGCCTAATCAAGGGTACTCACCACTGAGCTTTATCATGTATCCCTCCATTCACTGCTCAAGCGATTCCTAGGCTCCATACAGGTGTTCGCATCTAGGATTTACTGTGTATCCCATCTTGATATTCCTAGGCCTTGTGGATAATCCTAATAACACCCCACTCCGCTTTGACTCCCATTAGAGGAATTTTCAGCCTAAAAGTGCCCATGAAATTTTTATGTAATTTCCATGTCATAATATGTAAACCAATAAAAATTATTTAAATTTAAAAAGAGGTACATGTAAATATTTTGGAGGGAAAAGAAGAAAAAATTCCTTTTTAATTGTATTTTTGACTTATCTCCTTATAGGTTTACTCAAATTTCAAGTGTAACAACTCGTTGGATGAAAAATTAAATTTCACATCCAATGAATACTTATTATGCATAATTTTAGAAGACCCACATTGATACAAATTGAATATACATTAAAAAACATGTTTCAACATGATTTTGAATGTATCTGCAAATTTTATCAATGTGGGTCTTCTAAAAAGTATGCATAATGGGTACTCGTTGGATGTGGAACTTAATTCTACATTGGAACTTAATTCTGCATCCAATGAGTGTCTAAATGTGAAATTTTAGTAAACCTATACAGAGATAAGATGAAAATAGAATTAAAAAAGTAGTTTTCTTCTTTTCCCTCCAAAATTCATGACTCTCATTTTATTATTTTTAACAATAATTTATTATTTTTCCATAGGAGGCTGGTTTTAGGCTGAAATTTCCTCTAATCATCTAGCAATCCATCTTGACCAAAACATGAGAGCCCCATCACACCAGTGCTATCTGGAACTGGAAAGGCAAGGTTCAAGAATACTATCACTTATGGAAAAACCGGTGCCAATGACAGTAAAAGAACGAAGAACAAACATGCATAACCATGAATTCTGAATATATCAAGGAAATAACACGTGCAAATCGATACATGCAAATAATCTCGTTATAAATCATTGATCCTCCTCTTCCTTTAATGATCTTTAATTTCATGTTTTCCTTCTTTTCTTTTCCTTATCTAATACTGAAGTCCTCCATGAAAACTCTAGGTTTCCAATACTGTGTGAGAGAGAGAGAGAGAATAGAGACACAACTTTCAAATTCAACTGACCAAAAGCCATGAACTGATCCTCAAAATACTTACCATTAATTCGACCTCTATTTTCTCCATTTTCCATTATTTTCCTTCATTTTCCTCCTCATATGCAATGTGTGACCTTTGAGATTCCTTTTATCCTAATTTCCAGTATTTTCATAAATAAATACCGATAAATTCCACTTTGCCTTTCCAAATCCCTTTCTATTTCCTTTTCCAATTTCCTTAGCCATAATAATCGAAATGAACAAGCTCACTAGGATTTTTTTCCCAACATTCAATGTGGAATAAGTGTCATATGACTGTGGTTATTATTTTTACTTTATTGACTTTTATTACATGGAATTTTCACCAAGGTTGTTACAGAACCCTCCCCTTTCGGGAAACACCATCCTCAGTGTTCAATGAGAGCTATTACCAAAAAAGCTATTGAGAAAAAAAATACTATCCATGGAGCTTTATAGCTTAGCTCATTGCAATATTTACAATGATCAACCTGCGAAGAAGTAAACCAACATGACAACATAACAACATAAAAACATGACACCATAGTGCTTATTGGAGTTTTATAACACAAATCATGGCTGTATTTACATCGATATACATATGTACATTCACTAAAAAAATCACATCAAAACATATACCAAAACATATATCAAGGACATTATCTCAACCTGTAAATAGAGAATGATACGTAGCCCGTATCTAATTCGCCATATCACATACAGCTTCATCAGGGAAAAAGTGTTTCCACTTCACTTTAAGCTACTCGTTTTCTTGGTTCTAGGGCATGATCATCATTCATGAAATATACACTGCATTTCTAGATGGTATTGTCCTTCTAGATCCACTTGAAATACATAATAATCAATCACATGATCAACATATTTAAAATACTTCTTAGGAAATAACACATGGAAAACATCATGGACTTTCACTGTCAGAGGCAGTGGAAGTCGATAGGTTACTAGCTCAATCCTTTCAACAATCTTCACAGGTCCACAAAACCAAGGTTCCAACTTGGAAAATGATCCAATCCTCAAGGATATTTTCTTTGGCTTGAGGCACAAGTACAAATGTTCCCCAACATGAAACTCCTTAAACAAGTTATTCTGATATGCATATCTTTTCTACATGTCATGTGTTTCCTTTAGGTTCTTCTTTATTCCATGTACTTCCTATTCCATTTCTGATAACATGTCCAGTCCAATTAGTATAACATGTTCACTGAGTCACTCCAACTAATGGGAGTATTACAACTCCACCTATACAATTCCTCAAACAAACTCATCCTCAATGAATTATGGTAACTGTTGCTGTAAGCGAACTCAACAACCGAAAATTACTCCTCCCATATGATCTTTTGATGCGTCACATACATTCTGAACATGTACTTCAATATCGTGTTGACCCTCTATGCATTTCCATTTGTCTTCGAATGATAAGTTGTACTGAAGGCGAACCCTATACCTAAACCTGAAAACAAATACTTTTGAATTTTGGAAGTGAACTCTGCATTCATATCTTACACAATATTCTTTGGAATGTCATGCAATCTGACCACATCTCGGATGAATGCCCGTGCCACATTAATATATGAATACGTGTTCTTCACTCGAATGAAGTGAGCTACCTTAGTCAACCTTTCCAGCGCAACCATGATGGAATCATGCTGCCTAGATGTCCTCAGAAAACTTATAATGAAATTCATAGAAATTACATCCCATTTCCACACTGGAATCTAAATCTATTGTAGAAATCAACCTGGATATTTATATTATTCCTTTACTTTCTCACAGTTCAAACATCTAGCCACAAACTCTACCACATCCCTCTCCAGATTCGACCAAAAATAAAATTTCTCCATTGTTGCCAATGTCTTATGGTATCCTAGATGATCCGGATTTATGAAGGAACACAACAGAATACACATATAACCATAAATACAAATATGTAGTGGAAATAACACTTCATTTCATTAATATCAAAGAACTGGAATTTTCTTATAGATAGAATGGAAATAAACTAGCTAGGGCGTTGGTAGCTTATCTCTTAGAAGAGATGTGGTGACTGCAGGCCTCTCAACTGTGTTACAATGAGGTTTGAGGGCCTATTTATTATAGAGAACCAATGGAAAACCATAAACATCCAAAAACTTAACCCTAGGAGATGAAGCGTCAAAACTATGGGCCCCGTTTCGATAAATTGGTGTTTAAACTTCATGGGGTCGTAACTTTGGCATACTATCTCTGTTTGACGCACATGATACATCGTTAGAAAGATATATCTGAGGAATAGAACTACTGACTACGGATATCATTTTTTGATGCACGATGCCCACAAAACATTGTTTAGGGCCTCAAAACAGCTCTGAAAGTTCAAGACCCGAAAAATTGCTAAAAATAGTAATTTGTGCCGAAACTGAAAAACAGAAAGAGACAATGGTGGGGCCCCAAGTGGAATAGGTTGGTAGCCACCAATATCCAACTAGATCATTCCTTCCCCCTTAGGAAGCAGTGGTACCCATTGCTTTTAGTTCCTCCATGAGATGAGGAAACTTCTGTTGAACTTGGTCCCTGGTGAACCACTTGCCTTGGTGTAGGAGTTGGCAAGTTTTGACAACCAGATATAGTTGGATATTCTATTGGCAAGTGTTCTTGATTTTCATCTCCATGAGACAATCTATGGTGGCCTGTTCCATGTGGTTTGGGTTTAACTCAGTTGGAGTGAGTTGTTCTGCAATGTCAGAGGTGTCTAGTAGAGGTAGGAAGTAGGGCCAAAGGCGGTCCACATTGAATAGTGGGTGTAGACCAATGAATGGTGGAATAATAAGCTCCTATGCATTGTTACCTATAGCCTTGGTGATGGTGTACAACCCATATTGGAGCAGGCGAAGCTTGCGGCAAGGTCCAATGAG
Source organism: Pinus albicaulis (assembly GCA_034641835.2). Lineage (NCBI taxonomy): Eukaryota > Viridiplantae > Streptophyta > Pinopsida > Pinales > Pinaceae > Pinus > Pinus albicaulis. Next base: position 219,946,683 of record CM076571.1, on the reverse strand, counting down.
GTGCGCCTTCTATAAATGTAGCCACAGTTTGTCTCCCACCTAGAAGTTGTGTGGCACCTGATGTTGATCATGTCGTTGGTTGTACATAGCATTGGATCTATCCAATATGTCATGAACCTATTGTAAGATATGTTGAATGTGCTAGATGAATATGTTCGCTTTGTTAGCTTCAGACTGGACATGAGCCGAATTGGCCTGAGTAGCCGCAAATGGCATGGCTACGTTAATGGGAAATAGCGGATAGAATCCCAAGCCCACCTGAAAGGGGCTATGGTCGGTTGAGCTATGGAGAGCCCGGTTATAAGTGTTTTATACATAGGGGAGGATTTCATCCCATGTGCATGGATGCTTTGAAATGTAAATGCAGAGAATGTGTACAATCATCCTATTGATGATCTCTATCTGGCAATCAGTTTGGGGATGGAAGGTTGTGGAATTGGTGAGCTCGGTATCTGGCATTGACCAGAGGCTACACCAAAATGTGTTAAGGAACATGATATCTCAATCTGATATGATAGACTGTGGGATCCCAAAGTGCACCCATACTCTTTCAAGGAAGAGTTTAGCAATGGCTTCTACTATGATATTCTTCTTGTAGGTTGCCATAATGGAAATCTTTGAGAATATGTTGACGACCACGAAAACATAATCGTTTCCATGCTTAGTAGAAGGAAGGCCCAACATGTAATCCATGGAGATGGATTCCCAAGGTCAACTAAGGATAGGTAGTGGAGTATAGAGGCCTTGCTTCTTGATGGTCAGTTTGGCAATGGCGCAAGCAGTGCAAAATCTGATGTACTTCGGACGTCTTGTTGAACATTCAGCCAATAGAAATAATTTTTCAGTACTGCCGCTATTTTCTCAACCACGAAATGCCCAACGACTCGACTATAGTGTGCTACCCATAAAGGTGTCTCAGGTGACATAACAGTGCATCTTGGAGGTGAAATTTTGGAACTTGCATACCCTCTAAGTGTGCCTTGTATGTGTGGGCGAATTCTAGATCGCTCTTGTAGAGAAGAATCCAATAAGAAGTCTCGTGCCAACAAGAGTTGAGAATGGTGGTTAGCGCCATGATTGGTGGTCATCTGAGGTAGTCTGCAACATTATTGGTGCTACCCTTCTTGTACTTGATGTTCAAATGGAACTGTTGCAGATATCTGGACCACTTCTGATGGTAATCATTTTGCAAATTCCCTTGTGTCTATATGAATTGTGGGGTTCGGTGGTTTCTGTGGATGATTGTTTCCTTCCCTAAAATTTAATGCTTCCATTGTCGACAAGCCTGCACAATGGAATACATTTCTTTGTCATAAGTGGGATACTTGTGAACTGTTTCGGACAATGTCTCACTTTGATAAGCAACTGGATGCTCCAGCTGAGTAATAACTACCCCAATAGCATAGTCAGAGGCATCTATCTTGATCTAAAATGGTTGTTGCAAGTCCAGTAATGTGAGGACTGGGGCGGAACATAGGTAATGTTTCAATTCTACGAACCTCTTTTGTTGATATTTTGACCAATTTTTTTTTTTATTTCACTCCTCCCTTGGTGACTTGACTCAAGGGCCAAGTGATATGAGAGAATCCCAACATGAACCTTGGGTAGAAATGAGAAAGACCGAAAAAAGCCACAAAGCTTTGTTAGAGTGGTTGGGGATGGCCAATCCTGAATGACTTGGATCTTGGTTGGATCCACATGCACCCCCCTTTCATGACTAATGTATCCCAGATATTGAACCTGGGTCATGCCAAAAGTGAACTTCTCCAAATTCGCACACAACTTGTGTTGCCGTAGTGTTTGGAAGACTTGTAGGATGTGGTGGAGGTGCTCTTCCCAGGTCTGGCTGAAGATCGGAATGTCATCCAAGTACACCACTACAAATGAGTTGGTGAATGGCCACAAGATGTCATCCATCAACCTCATGAAGGTTGAAGGAGCGTTCATCAACCCAAAATGCATGACCAACCATTCGAAAAGGCGCTCCCTCGATTTGAAGGAAGTCTTACACACATCGGAGTGTTTGATTGGTACCTAGTGATACCCAAAATTCAAGTCAATATTGCTGAAATATTTCGCCCCTTTGAGTTGGTCCAGAAGGTCATCAATCCATGGGATCGGGTACCTATTCGGAACAGTTATCTTGTTGAACACTCGATTGTCAATACAGAGTCTCCAAGTCCTATCCTTCTTCTGTACCAACATGATCGGGCTCCCACAGGGCGATGAACAAGGTCGGATGTGACCTTTCTACAACAGCTCCTGAATCTGCCTCTTGATTTCATCGTTCTCCAAAACAAAGTGCTGATAGATTAGTCTATTGGGTAGCGGCAAACCTAGGGTTAGTTCAATGGGGTGCTTAACCTGACAGTGTAGAGGAACCCCTGTCGGTGAGGTGAAGATGTCCCCGTACTCCTCCACAACCTTTTCCATTTGTTGTTGTTGTGTAGAGGAGTCGTGTCTGGAGGTCGTGGCCATAATATTCTTCTTTCCCTGGGGCCTGATCATCAGAAGAAAAAAAAGCTTCGTTTGGGAAATGAGTTTACTGCATTTTTTTGCAGTAACCAAAGAGATAGCGGTAGGTGGTGGTACCTGTAGTATGTTGTACATATTATTTCCCAAAGTAACAATAACAGCGCGAGGCTAGGACTCATACACATCATGTCACTTCCACAAGTATGGTTGGCCTAATAATATATCAGAGACATTAATAGGAGCAATGTCACATAATAACTCATCCGTGAAGGGCTTGTTGCTATAGGGAAGGTGACACTGCTAGCTGACGTGGAGATCCCATCCTTGAAGAAGCCACCCGATGGTGTATGGATGTAGGTGTACTATGGTCGGAAAGCCAAACTACTACACAATGTCTACTAAAATGTGGTTCTTCTGGCTCCCATTTTTGACAAGGAACTGTAATGGGGAACCTTTTACCCACATCTGGGAATCGAAGAGATGCTCCTCCTCCTCTGGATCTTCTGGTTCCTCCTTCTAGATCTTTGTAGTGGCAACGATGCCATTGGGCTCCACATAAATAATATATTTCCCTTTTTCATTCCCCTTGTCAGGTTGCGATTCAGAGTCAGAGCATGCATCTGATTCAAAAGCCCTCATCTTGGCCACTAGCGACTGCTTGGCCCGAGACTCACTTTTGTTGTGAGTGGAGCTCTTATGGAACTCACACCACTTTCCCGCATCCTTCTTTAGCTTTGTGGCGTTTTTTTTTTTATGGCTTTTGCAGGTTGCCTTGGGCCGCCATGCCTTGGCTTTGTCCTTTTTTTGCGATTTGGGGGCACCTTTCCCTTGCTTTTGATTCACAGACCCAAATTCTTGCTTCTTCTATTTGAATTTCTGCTCAATCTTGGTAGCATACCGGTATGCCATACCAAGCGAGGAGATGTCGAGGAACTCCATTTCCTCGTGAAGGTATATGTGTAGACAACTATGATACTTTAGCACCAAATGTTTCTCTGAATATTTGATACCCAACTTTCTGCATAGGGTATGGAATAGATTTGTCAGCTCATGCACATCTTGATACCTTTGTTGCCGCAGCGTGGTCCATTGTATGTACTTCTCCTCATAGCTCCCCACTAGATAGTATTGTTCCTTGATGACGGCTCAAAAATAATTCCAAGTGGGTATAGCTAAGAACAAAGAGGGTTTTGTCTCGTGCTTTTTCTCACAGTAAGTTTCCCACTAGTCCTTTACATGGGGGGTAGCTTTGAGGAGTACGAAAGTAATATTATCCTGGTCGGAAAAGTCATGAACCGAGAAATATCCTTTTAGTAGATTCAACCATCTATATACAACATATGTATCTATTTGACCCTCAAATATGGGAATGTCAAAGTTTACTTGTACCTTAAAGGGAGTCGTGACTCCAGAGTGGTTGTTGGATGCAGATGTGCCACCAGTGGGCAGTCATTGAAGGATCTGGGAAAATTTATCCATCATCGCATTCCTTTTGTTTTCAAGGGCCACCTCGAGCAATATATTGATAGGATCTCCTGCTCCCTCATCTTTATTTTCATCCCCCATGGGAAGCCATCAAGGTTTGTGAGGTTGATATTGCAAATGTTCAACTAGATCGAGCCCTAACTCCTTATACCCCGTCCTCGTTGCGAACATGCAAAGAAGGATTGAGAAAAAGTAGATCGCTTTGATACCAATGATCTGGATCTGTGGAGGAACACAATAGAATACACATATAACCATAAATACAAAAATGCAGCAGAAATAACACTTCATTTCATTAATATGAAAGAGCTGAAATTTTCTTACAAACATAATGGAAATAAAATAACTAGGGCGCTGGTAGATTGTCTCTGAGAAGAGATGTGGCAGCTACAGGCCTCTAAACTTTATTACAATGAGGCTAGAGCACCTATTTATTTTAGAGAAATAATGGAAAACCCTAAACATCCAAAAACCTAGCCCTAGTAGATGAAGTGCCAAAACTATGTGCCATGTTTGGGTAAATTGGTGTTTCAACTTCCGAGGTCATAAATTTGGCATATTATCTCCATTTGACACACATGGTACATCGTTAGAAAGACCTATATGAGGACTACAACCGTTGACCATGAATATCAATTCTAGAATGGAATCTTAACAGAATCATATTCTTCAGAGGCACGATGCCCAAAAAATGTCGTTTAGGGCCTCGAAACGGCTCCCGAAGTTCATGACCCGAAAAACTGTTAAAAATAGTAAGTTGTGCAGAAACTGAAAAAATGAAAGAGACAATGGTGGGGCCCCAAGTGGAATAGGAAGGTGGCCAAATATCCACTTGGATCACTAGATGACCGGAATATAGTTTTGCATGAAACTACGAGAAGGTAATTTTATTTATCAAACTACTATCTAGAACATAGATACTCTCCCTAAATATGGTTAAGCCATCTGCTGACAGATGATAGTCCACATCTTGTGCACCTGTGCCTACACCTATACTACATTGTAAAATGTGCATAAGCTCTCTATACCTATCGTCATGTTGTCTTGCCTTGAAGATCCAATATTGTAAGTTTGTCCCATAAGAACTCATAGATGTTACATGATTCACCTATACCTGCCTGCTAAGAGCATCTGCAACCCTTTTCTCTTTACCCTTGACATACCTGATCTCATAGTAAACCTCATTTTTCATTGTCAAACATATATATTTCTTGGGATTCAGGTTTGGATGGTCAAATAAATATCTAAACCCACTATGCTAACTCATAAATAAAAACCTCCTGCCAAGAAGATGGTGCCTCAACATCTTCAATGCATTAATGATCGCTGCTAACTCAAGATCATGTGTGAGATAGTTTTTCTCGTGCTCGTTCAATTTCTGTGACTCATAGCATACTACTTGTCCCTCCTCAATAAGGACTTCACCAAGCCGTCTCTTGAAAGCATATGTACACACTACAAACTCTTTTCCCAGATCCACAATCTTTAGCACTGGATAATTTGGCAACAACTTCTTCAACTATTCAAAATTGACTACATACTCTTATGTCCATTCAAATTTCTTACCTTTTTGCTGTAATGATCAGATAAGATATGCAATGCGACAAAAATTCCTAATGAACCTTGATAAAAACCATCATTAGGTACATTTTAAGGGGTTAATTGTCACGTTTTTAGCCTAATTATTTTCTCGTTCTCACATTTAATTTCATTATTGTCATATGTTTCTTAGTGTAGACGGATTATTAAGGTTTGTCATACTTCAAACGCATAATGTGGTTCAAATGTAGTAAAATAAAGATAATATTCTATTTTTTATGAAGATTCACAATCAAGACTCGGAGCAAACAACAAGGAGTGATTGTAGGAGGGTTGACCACCTCCTTAGATCTTAAATGAAGTCAATATAAACTTGAGATTCTCCTCCAACAACTCAAAATCAGAGGCATCCAAGCAAGTGGAAGATCAAAGGGAGACAAGCTCTACTTATATTGACTTCCAAGGGGACAAACCACCTACCTTTTAAGGAGATTTTGGTAGCTACCCTTCAAGATAAATAGGGCAGAGCAAGGTCTCACTAGGATTTGATTTTTGGATGTATCTAGAGAAATATTAGCTCCTGTCATAGACAGTTCTGACTTTCATATGTTAGGTACAAGACTATTTATAAAATCAAATGAGTATTTGGATTTTTCTCCACTGAATTCATTTCAAAGAGTTGTGCTTGTGGGTTAGGGACAAATCCATTAGCCTCAGTCTCTCTTACTTACTTGTGTTTCCATTTCATGTTGCAGTCGTTAGCCTCTTTCCATTTCATGTTTGAGCAGTTAATCTCTTTTTATTTCATGTTGTAGTAGTTAATCCCTTTCCATTTCATGTTCAATAGCATATAAAATCTCAAATATGTGTGTCAAATCCCCCGCCTCTCACCTCTTCCATTGGAGATTGAGGACGGTAGATCTTCACCACAGACCCAAAATTCCTTTTAGTTTATGATTTCTTGGAGAAGTTAGCTAGGTTACTTTTCTTATAATGGAGATGTTGTAGATGCATATGTAGATTTCTGATTCAAGTACATAGGTAGGTTTATTTAAATTCAACTCATCTTTTCCAACAATTTCATGATAGATTTGTCAATGATGAATGCATGAACATGTATTTTTCTTGAATATTTGAATAGAGAAGTAGAGGAGGAATTCCCTGACACCATTAGATTCATTCTCTACCCTTAATCAACCAACTTCCATCAAGTCACATTCATCCCTGTTTTTGGAAATCTCCACTACATCACCAAGATCCAACTTGGGGGTCCAAGACAGGCTTTATAAAGAGTTGTAAGTTTAACCAAGGGGTTCGATAACCTTCATCCACCGAGATCTACCTTCACTCTACCTCTCCTACCCATTTCCTCACCATTTCTAGCCTCAAACTACCTTCAACCTATTTCTTGTAACGTTTCAGGACATCTTGTAGCACTACAGGAAATATTCTAGGAGATTTGGTAGGAATGCCAACAACTCACTCCTTCATCCCAAAACCTCTGTTTCACCTTGTCTAAGCCTGCCATAATCTCCAATATGCCTTCAGCTCTGAAACCTTGTGTTGGGTACCCTTTTAGGTCACCTCAACGCCTCCTTCTCTTGCTGCAAAATAGAGTAATTTAGAAGTAAAATTAGTTGATTGATAGATGCATCACTAAGCATAGTATTTAAGAAGAAAATAAATAGAATTAAATCACTCATTTGGATCAACATGTGTGCCTAGATTAGTTTCCCTATTTTCAATTTCAATTCAACAATTTAAATTATCAATTCCACTTAGTTTAATTTCCTTTCTTGGATTAGCATAGGTGTGGATTTCTCATTCTTGTAGATATATATACGACTCATTTTGATCTATAGTATTTTATTACTAGTTTATAGAGAAATGGTCATGATGTATTTCTAGACTTATATTTCATTTATAAGTGTGACAGACTTCATTTCCCAGAATTAACCTTAAAAATAACACCTCATTGTAGAACTGAGAAGAGGATGACATGAGTAGAACTCATCTGTTGTGCATATAGCATGGTCACATCCAAGTTTGTATGAACCATGGGTTGATAAAGTAAATTCGAGTAGCCTTTGGGAGTTGTAGCACTCTTGGTGCAATACCAAGGCTCACCACTTTTTGGCGATGGGGAGGTGTATAGGTAGATGTTTTGATTCCTCTTTAGCATTATTTTTTTATTTTATTTTACACTCATTTTGAAAATATTGTAAAATACAAAAATAGTTTGACTTTCGTGCCTCATAGGAGTAGGGATAACCAAGGAAAATTGTTACCAAAAACCCCCACATCCCAACATAGTCACCCTTCACTCTTCTTCAATGACTGTGAGGTTGAACACAAAATAGGTGAGTCACTTGAAAACTTTGAAGAACCTATTAGAGAAGAAGAGGAACTTGCTTCACCTGAGGAGCCTGCTTCACCAATTCAAGCCATGACTGAAACTAGGACATTAGAGAGACATATGCAGAAACTAGAATGAATAACATGAGTCCCTCAACCCTTCCACATTTCCATGGCCTTACTTCTAAGGATCCTGACACATTCATGTTCAAGGTTTCTATTTTCTACAGGATCTATTACTATGCCTGAGATGACCAGAAGCTAAAACTATTCCCATCCACCCTCATGAATGCAGCGTTGTGGTGGTTCATGGGTTTTCCTAGGAACAACATCACTACCTAGGCATAGATGAAAGAGTCCTTAAAAAAAAAATATAGATACTATTGCAGATCCAAAGAAACCAAAGAGGATATATTTAGGATGAATTTAGGACCCAATGAATCCCTGGAGGATTATGAAGAAATATTCCAGCTGAACTATAAAATAAGCAACTGCACATTTGATCATTGATCACTTAAGTTGGTCCTTCTCTGAGAGATCAACGAAGAGGTGATAAAAACCCATAATATGCTATTTTTGGGAGACATCCACCAACCTCCTTATGAGGACATCAAAATTTTCTTTAGAAACCACTCTAGGGCTGCTACGAAGAAAGGTAGAGCTACCCAAAGCATGATGAATACCCCTTCCTCTTCCACCTCCGTCAAGCATGAGATTGGAAATATGTTGGAGGACTTGAAAATTGAGATGCTAAACACCTTTGATTTGATAATGGACAAAATTCAGATTAAGTGGAAGAAAGAGGAAACAGAGAGGGCCTTGGCTATATTCTACCCTAGATGTACCATAAGACACCCTCGAAATGGATGTCCACTAAATGTCATAGAGGCTTGATTAGTTTGTGAAGAGAATCATGCCACGGATAAGTGTCCCTCCTTAGATGGGACCAAATTTGTATTTCAGGGTGGGGAAGGAGGACCTGAGTAACTCTATTTCATAAATTAGAGGAGGGCTCAAGGGCCTCAGTCATATCAACAGGGCATGCAAGTTGCACCTTACTCCTGCTATCATACAAACCAAAATGCACCTAAGTAGTCTTGGTACACATCCATTCCTCTATCATGGCCTACACCTCCTACTTGGTCGTACACCCCTCCATATAACCCTCAACCTATGAACCAACTATTCCAACAATACTTTCCTCAACCCTCTCAGTGGAGCAACCCATCACAAGTGTGGAGGCCTCAACACAATCAACAACCTACTTTACTGCGTCCACCCCAACCTCAACCTTAGATCACCCACTCTGCTCAACCTAAGTTTCCTCGTATTCCTACCCATCCAATCTGAACCTGAGCAACAATAAGGCACAACAAGTTTACAATGCATAAACATCCTATCCAACTGAGTCTTTGGAGATACATGAGATCACCTTCAGGTCTAGAAGAGTAATTGCAAAAAAACAACCTCCATATCCACCTGTAGTGGTTGAGGAAGAAAAGGAAGAGAGAAATACTTAGACCAATCAACCTCCTTTTCCTGAGTGTCTGATCCACCCTATTTAGCACACCCCAAAGAGACATAACTTTTAGGAGAATTAAAAATTTTGTGTGTGAAAATACCCCTTCTATAAGCCATTAAGGATTTTCCTATTTAATAGGCTCATCAAAGAAAATTTCTTTAATAAACCTGAGATAAATAATACATACACCCCCACCATCAATGTTGTGGGACAGTTATCTGAACTAATGTTGGGAAGGGTGATCTTCCCAAAGTACCTAGACCATGTAATTCCAGTAGTAGATGTATACATCGATGGTGTCATAGTCCTCTAATTGATATCAGAACTTCCATCAACGTGATGACCAAGGAAACTATGCTTAAACTCAACCTCCCGACAGATTCAGAGGAAGCATCCTTCTTCCGTACTAGAACTTTTCCATCATTGAAAGAAATTATATATCCTATGCATTCAAGAGATGAAATAAATAGCAAGTTATTATTCAAACTAGAAGCATATAAAGTCTTATTAATTCATACATTACCTGTTGATTCCAATTTGAAGGTTCATGAACCAATTCCTTTAAATTCATATTTTCCATTGGTATCCAAGTTCAACCATTTGAGTAATCTTATTTTCAAATAATTCAGAGATATGTTCAGAACTCTCAGTCATGTGCATAGAGGCACTAATTTCCACCAACCATATTTCATCATGATATTTAATGGAACCTGTAAAAGTAGAATAAAATGATTATTCATCATTATAATCATTATTTGTAGTCCTCCTCTTCAGAGAGGACTCATCAAGGTTATTTGTAGAATCATGATTCTTCCATTTCCTCTTTTCATTTCCATTCCTTTGATAGTCATCTATTTGATACCTTTGAGGACAGTTACATTGACAACAACCATATGCTTGGCACTGATAAAATTAAAAATTTATTAAGTATTTTCTATCTCCTCTATCTTGAGAGGGAGGAGGAGGTACTATTTTTGGAATAGGATCCCTTCTTGTAGAAGATATTAGAGTGGGTATTGAATTGAGCCTCATACCAAAACTTCTTTGAAATCTTCAAAAAATAGGTCTTCTTCAGCTACAATTAGAATGAGCTAAATATTATTTGCTTGGATCTGCAACCTTGACTCTGGAAAGAATATTGATTCTTCTTGAATGCAAGAGGTGCATAGCTAATAAAAGGTAGGTTCCTTTTCTCTTCCATAAATTCTTTTTTTAAAAGGATCCCATGGTTTAGGAAAAACACCCAATGCCACAACTACCAATTCTTTTTCAAGTACTTCTTCATTAATGGATTTGATTTGATATCATATTTGAGAAATTATGATGAAGTAAAATGCCACAAAATCATTCTTGTTCATATTGATATTGCTAAGTTGAACCCTCAAACTTATAGATTAATTGATGTTGTTGATAGTGTACAATCTAGTAATGGCATCACACATCTCCTTGGAAGTTTTATGATCAAGAATATAGGGAATTAGATGATCCATATAAAATCCGATAATGATGTTTCTTTCAAAGATTTAATATAACTAAAATTTTTCTTTTCTGTCAACTCGTTCAATAAATTTTCTTATAATAATTCCTAAGATCTTGTGGCTTGCAAGTTTAAGGTTAATCGTAGCCTTCCATGCCCTGTAATTAGTAGTTCCTTCAAGATTTTTCTCTTCTTTCATGAAGTAATTCATGATGAAAATGATGAATATGACCAAAAAAAATAAAAGATATGAAGAATCCCAAATCTCTTCAAGCTTCTCCCAATTCTCTTCAAGGTGATCTGGAAACTCTTTTCCTTCACCAAAGATCTGATACCATGTTAATTTTCTAGTGAAATCAATATTAGTACAATTTTATAAACTTGATAACTGCTTTGAATGATACAATTAATATTGTTATAAAGTTCCAACAATTAATCAGTTGTAGATGAAAAACATCAACCATTCACTTTCATCAATAGAACAACAGGGATCATAATGAACAATAAAATAAGAGACAAGGGCCACTAGAAATTAGGCCACTAGCCTAAGAAAAACCCACATGGGGAAAATATTAGCAATATTTCCTTATGAGAGAGAGATTCAATTCCTCAAGAGTACATCAAAACATTCCAACAAGATTCCAAACATTCGAACCTAAATAAACACTAAGACAAACTAGTCAATGGAGAGAGAACATGCAATCAATGTAGGTCAAATTAAAGCCTGCAATAGAGGGTTGAATTTTAACCTAAGGTAGATGAGAATATAGGGAAATTTTTTATCAAAATATTAGTTAAAAAACCCTTGTAATTATTAGTCAACGTCATAATATTGACCTATGATCAACCTCTGTTCAATGACCTAGAAACAAGACAAAAATATCAGTCAAATAGATTCAAAAAATCCCTATAGTACTCAGGCTCAAAAATAGTCAAAGAGCTCAGTGAAAAAAAAGTGATTCTTCCAGAATAAATTCTTCCAACGTTAAATTTGGTCAAACAAAATAATGGTCAATGCAAAATAGCAAGACTCATTTGACTCCTTTGCACATGTGATATTCTCCTTTCTATTTAAGATCCTCTGGGTGAGTGATGATGATGCCAAAATGAGCTCCAACAACCTCTTATTTATATTTGTTTTAGAATATGGATTCTACATATGTGGAGCTCTGTTGATTCACATTAAGCCAACTTGTTCAAACTTTAAAATATTAATTTTCTCCATCAATTTTCTAATTAAAATACTCACCATAGCTACAAATTTTTTAACAAATCATAAAAGAATCCTATCTCTCATAACAAACCCTACTGTGTTTTGTAAAAATTTGTCACAATGAAATAAATATTCCAATTCATTAATATGTCATAAACGTATCTTAGAGGAAGTCTTAACCCATACATTGATTGGAAAATCAATGCAACAATCAATTCTACTAATGATTGAAGTTCACACATTTAAGCAATGGTTAGAGCACACTATCAAAGGTACACACATATGTTTTTAATGTGAGAATCAAACTAAGTAAGGATTGTTATATGACCTCAAATATGTTTTAAAGAAAAATACAATACTAGCATAAAATTATTGAGAGAGATGATGTTAAACCTTAAAAAACAATAGGATATACAAAATATTATATTAGAGAAAAATATGGGAAGAGTGCTCTATTCTCCTGCAATGAATCTTAAAGTAACAATGCCAAAAATGAATAAGGTTAAGCTAAACCCAAGTATTAATGTTTGAAATAACCAATATATGATTGAAGGTTTAAAACATTAGAATCCATTCACCACACTTTGTTGACATACACTTAAATTTTCTGTCAATTTATGATAATAACACAATATTTTTATTACCTAAATTTAATAATTTAAGATAAAATAACAAATATTAATGTTGTAGAAATAAGTACTGCCATTATCGACAAATTGATATTGATTGGATGCCCATCAATCAACTCAATGTAACAATTTCAAACCAATTCTAACTGAAGATTAGCCTCTTCAGTTTCATAGGGCTCTCTCAAAGGAGGTTTATGATTTTCAATAAAGATAATACTAGATGGCTAACTCTATGAATTTTGACTTAATTTTGTATGATTTCAGTTTGAAAATGAAGTCTTGCTACTATTGGGCTATGGAGTCAACATCAATATTCTTAGTGAAATTGGTTCTTCACATGGAGGCTAAGGCAAATAGAGTTTTTTAACAAAGATATCAGACACATAACATAAGGAAAACACAATAATTTCACCCCTAAAGGAAGTTAGAGCATAATAGTATGAATTATTAGTAATTAGAGATAAAATCCACTACAAGTGATTAGACATAAATATACATAAAAAAAACACATTAAAAACCTCATGAGAATCTTAGGTCTTGAAGTAGAATGTCAATGTATATTACTGATAATGGACAAAACATACAAGCAGCAATTTGGTACAATATTCTCCAACCCTTTTCTCTTCGATGTTTATTCTATAAATGGACATTCTTTACAATCTAGATGATCTACCCAGCTGGATAGATCTTCGAACTCTACTCTGACACCTATCATAACTGAAACTAATAGCTTAAAACAGAAAAAGGACAACTATCCTTTAAGAAATCAAACTCCTAATAGGATTCTATCTCCTATTTATTACATTTGGTTCTCATAATAGTGAAATAGTTACATAATATATGTCACATGTTTGAGGGATAATTAATCATCACTTTACATATTTAAAACACCCCTCGATCTGTGGAACAAATTCCTACTTTTTAGCGATGGATAACCTTCACTTTTATCATTGTTCTGACTGATGGGTTGGCTATGTGACACTCCATTTAAGAAATAAGTCTCTACTGATATGGTCCATTGATATGTTGGAGGTCTCTAGCTGGCTAATTGTTGTTGGAATGATAAATAATGTTCAAAAATCTCCTCGCTACAAAACAGGGCATTTTAGGAAGTTTTGTAGCAAGTTGTCATAGCGTATGAAAACTTGCTCTTCCACCTATCTCCTTGACACCTTTGTTGTTCAAACACCTTTACTATGCGAGGACACCTTGAAAAGAATTAATATTCCTCCATATTACTTGACAAAATTGGATTCCAAGGAAAAAATGCACCTATAGAAATTTTTGTAGCGTTTTTCTAACTTCAAGCCCGAAGCAAGCTATGAAACTGTCCAAAAAACCAAAAATTTATATTTTTGTAACTGTCTTGAAAAATTGTTCTCCAACTACAAAATTTAGACTCTATGGATGTTATGAACCTCATCAAACATATTCCAACTCATTTCTTCATTCTTTTGGTGTTTCTTCTTCATTTACAATTAATTAAATGATGGGTTCTTCTACCACTGTCATTTTCAGCCCTTTCTTTTCTACTTCCTTCAACTTCTCTTTTAGGGTTCCTATTTCTATTTTTTCAATAATTTTATATTTTTATTTTCTTTACCTGATAACTACTTCCTCTTTTGCTGATGGAGAAAAATATATGATGCTTTTTGGTTGGGCAACATCATTGATTTTCTCAGTCTCTTTGCTTTCCATGACCTTCTTTTTAGTTTGGTTATTGGCTTCCTTGGTTGAAATATAAAACCAACATCATCACCTTCAAAATCTAGTTTTTAGTAGTCTTACCTTTCTTCAGCTTTCTTCCTCCATCTTCAATGTCTTCAGCTTGCACAATGGGTGACTCTTCAATGTCAATTGCATGAAGGATATCCTGCAAATTTCCTTTAGCCAATGTGTAGCTTCTAGTGGCTCTCTTGCTGCCTTGTTTGCTGATTGTATGCTTCTATATTGTAGGTGTTCCTTGAGGCATGTCAGTGTCTTGCAAAGGTTTTGTTCCCATGTTCACTGGTTCTACAGGAGATGATATATTTTCTTCTTCAACTTCTTCTGCCACAACTGGTGATGAAGTGATTATAGGTTTTTAGGATTTCTTAGGAGTGAGCACATAAATTTCATAACCACTCATGAACAAGAAAGAAATCCAATATCTGTCTAACTTCCTCAATTCTTTTAACACTAACAGCTTAATTAGACCATGATGAAAAAGAGATGTCTCATTTCCCTGTGTCTTGATTTGAGCCTTATTTGAAATTTCCCCTAGACTTCTGTATAAATAAAGCGGTAGGTCAAGTGACCTCTTACCTAAAAAATGTAGAAGAAGTCTGAGATGATAGGGTAGACCATGCGAAAACTTCCTTCATAGGTAAAATAATTTTGAATGACCATCAACAACTTTTCATAATTCTCCTTTATAAAACTCCTAGGGATAGCATTTTTCAAATCAACTTCATTATGTTCTTACTTGATAAACTCTTTGCAATCCTGCATTGTGAACTTGATACCTTTAAAGTAGAATTGTTCACCACCTATGGGGATTCCTGTAGTTGAGGATATATGCTCTAGTGTCACTATAAGGTTCAGAATTCCAACCTTTGATGCTGTTACTCTAAAGTTGGTGGAAAGAAACCTATAGATGAAAGCTCTACAACCTTTGATAGAATTGCGAGAAGCTAGTCCTTCTGAAAACCTCCATGGTAGTAGGGTCTTCATTGAGTAATTTCATATCAATGGGCTCATACCTATGACAAAAACCACCCTTATTTGTTTCCTTTCTTGCAGCCATTGATGATTTATAGTCTTCACCGCCTCGCTTGGTGATGACACCTGCAGAATTCAAACTTGACAACAACCTGCTTGCCTCGATGAAGCAGCTCTCCAGGGACCGACACACATGCAAAGATGAGCCACAATATGACAAAAGGCTAATTGAGGTGGGTTTTAAAGGTTTAATTGACATCTCAAACCTCAATCATGACCAATACAAGCAAAAAGGTTAATGATGACATCAAACATGACTATGTACATTTGAATTTACCATAACAAACTTGAATGACCTCTACATTTAATAATCTAATCATAAAGTGACACCTCATACAACTCTGAGAAGCCAGGTTAGAAAACAAAATTTAGTAGCGAAATTAGTTAAGCTTCTGACATATTTGCTACGAAACTATTAGGCAGTTTGATAGCAAAATTTGATGTTTTCCTGCGTAAAACACTACGAAAATATGAAAAAAAAAATGTGTTGTTTTTATTTTGAGTGCATGGGGAATGAAAACTGACATGATATTTGATTGATTTGACTGAAATGGCATAAATGGAGGTGATCATAAAACTTAGGATAGGCTTAAAAATTGAAAGCATTTTCCTATACCACCTTGAAATGGCTTAGGAGACCTTATCCATTTGGTGAGTGACCTATATTACCCTATCAAGAAATGATTCAAAACTTAATGAGTGATAACAGTGGCTCCACTTGGGATGGTGTGCCCCTGTGGTACACCAAAGCACATGTAGTTCCAGTACCATCTATCCTTTTTTTTTAAAATAAACTTCTAAAATTTTCCAAGCCTTCCTCAAATTCTTATGCAATTCACCTCGGGCTCAAGTTTGATGATCAACCTATATTTATTATCAGAAATAAATAATGAAACGAAATATATGCAATGGAGTGAAAATTTAGTAAAACTTAAGAGGAATAGTGCTTTAGAAACCTGCGATTGATAGGCCCTCCAACACAAAGTTGTCCATCCATCTCCTCAAGTAGATAAGTGTTGTTACCATGGTATGCAGCTACTATGAATGGTCCCTTCCAGATGTTTTCAAACTTTCCATGTTTCCCCTTTTATTCAATTCTAGCTTCCCACTTCAACACCACATCTTGAATCTGAAAAATTTTCTTCTTTGACCTTTCTGTCAAATGTCTTCTTTACTCTATTTTGTGATTGTTGATGACTGTTATATACCTCCTCCCTTTTTTCCTGCAAAGCTATAAGCTATTTTATCCTCCTCTGAATATCATTAGGCTCCTCTTCTAGTCCTTGCAGCAATTTCATTACAAGCACTCCCAAGGATGTGGGAAAAATGGCTTCAGCTCCATACACTAATTCATGAGGTGAAGTACTAATGGATCATTTTGTACATACTCTATCAACCCACAGAGCATACTTCAACTCCAGATGCCATGATATTTTTTTTTCTTGCAGTACCTTCTTGATAATTCTCACAATTCTTTTATTAGAAGATTAAGCAAGAGCATTACCATGTGGGTAATAAGAATTTGAGTGTCCAAGTGTCATGTGATACTAATGACAAAATCTAATCGACATTTTGGATTTAAAAGCCTATGAATTGTAAGTAATAATATTCATAGGACAACCAAACCTGGACAATATGTTATTTTCTAAAAACTGGATGATGACATAATCATTTGTCTGCCTTGTTGGGATTGCTTCAATCCACTTAGTGAAATAATATATTGTTGTCATTATCCAGAAATGATGCCCTAAAGATGATGGGTTTATTTCACCAATAAAATTCAGCCCCTAGTGTTGGAAATGTGCCTCAACATAAATTGGCATCAAGGGTAAAGGAACTAGCTTTTTCTTACCATAAAAAAAATGACATTCATGGCAGGCAACTATTTTATTGTAAACACCCTTGAACATGGTGGGCTAGTAATACTATGTTCTAAGAATTTCGTCTGTTGTGGTCTTCCAGTACTGGTCTCCTCCACAATCTCCCATATGAAATTCTTCAATCACATTTTCAGCTTCCTCTTCCAGCAAACAGTTCAAAAGAATGCCACCAGTATCTTTCCAGTATAGATACTTAACTATAATGTATTACCTTAGAGATTTCATATTCACAAACCTTGATTTTTATTTAGTCAATTGTGCAGGAGCTCTATGACGATGCAACACAAAGATAATGTCCCTATATGATTCTGAAAAAATAAAATTCTCTTCAATAGGAATCAGATCTTCATCTTCCTTTGATAATTCTGAAATTTTTGCAATAAAATCCATGTCAAGACAATCAAAATTAGATTGTGCCATCAAATTTTCCAACCCCTCTCCTTTCACCAATTTTGTAGGTCTGATTTCTATGTCATACTCCAACAAATTAGCTATCCACTTCCCTCTCTTTCCATCAGGATCAGCTTCTATCAAGATGTCCTTAACCACCGCATTATGCACAAATTCTATGACATGAGAATGCAGAATATAGATTATGAAATCCTTAATGGCTTTGATCAAAGCATATGTCTGTTTTTCTAAAATATTGTATTTCAGCTCCAAGTTAGCAAAGGGTTCTGCTAAATAATGAAATGGGTTTCTTTGTACCTTGTTGTCCTTTCTACAGTAAAACTCCAACTATAGTATTTTCAAATGCAAATGTAAAAACCATAAATTCTTTTGAAAATTATGGACTAATCAATATTGGAGCCTGAGTAAGTGGTTTATTTATTTCTTCAAATGATTGTTTGGCTTCAATTGTCCATTTAATATCAGCTCCTTTCTTCAACATCTTGGTAATGTCTTTGAAAATCTCATCAAAGTTCGGGATGAACCTTCTAACAAAGTTTACTCTTCCAAAAAAAGACTGAATTTCCTTCTTGTTCCTTGCCAGGTCTATGTTCTGAATGGCATTGACTCTGTTGGATCAATATTTATCCCATATTTTGATATAATATGTCCAAGCAACTTTCCAGAGGTTAGAGAAAAAATAAGTTTAGTGGGATTAAGAGAAATACCAAATCTTCTACACTATAGCATAACTTTCTCCAGATGCTTCAAATGGTCTTCCACCCTTCTTGAAAATACAGTTATGTCATCGAGATAGACCACCACTAACTTTTCTTTCTCCTTAGCAAAGTAAATGTCCATTTCCCTTTGAAAATTCTTTCCTGCATTCATCAAACCAAAGGGCATGATGGCATACATGAATGTCCCCCACGGTGTGGTAAAAATAGTTTTGTTTAGGTCTTCTGGTTGTACGAATATCTCATTGTATCCTGAAAAACCTTCCAACATTAACATCCTTTGAGAGCCAACAATATTCTGCAGAATTTGATCCATCTTAGGAAGATGGTAGTTGTCTTTCAAAGAAGCCCTGTTCAAGTTTCTAAAATCAATGCAAATTTTGATCTCTCCACTCTTTTTTCTGATTATTACTAAGTTAGCAAGCCATTTTTAGAATCTGATAGGAACAATAATTTTTGCATCGAAAAGCTTCTTAACTTCCTTCTCAATTAGAGGCATGAGCAATGGGTTAATCCTTCTCAATTTCTATTTGAAAGGTATCTCATTCTCTTTGATAGGAAAATTTTGTTGAATAATAGTAGGATCATACTTTTTCAGATCAATATACCTCCATGAAAAAATATCAATAAACTTCTTCATTATCTCAATATATTTATATTTCATCTCTACAGAAAGAAACTTAGAAAGCTTTATCATTTTAGGCACTGCTATTGTATGAAGATTAGAAGTCTCTACCTCTCCATCATGAGCCTGCATCCTAGGGGATTTGAAAACATCATTTTGGTCAAAAAAAAATTTGAGTGGAATAAGACCCTTGGGTATACTATTCTTCAGCTGCAAAACTTCGTAATTACCGTTAGTTTCAGCAAGCATGTTTTTATTATTTACTTGTGTGCTTTCAAACTCCTCCTTCAACTCTATGAAATTTTTGACTTGCTAGTCATCTTAAAACACTTTCCAATGGATGATGTTATCTATGATGGCAGGCCTATGAACAAATTCAATCTCATTCTTTTCAGTGGAATGTGTACGGATGATAAACAAACTTGCAAAAACAGTTAGGGAATCAACTACTAAGTTTTGATCCCTAGTTTTCATAATAAATTAATATTCTTGAAAATTTTCCAACATTTCCATGATTAGATTTATATAATCTCTCATCCTCACATCCTTATTTTGATATGTTCCTTCAAATTTTTTAATTACCAATTCAAAATATCCACAAACTGAAATTTTTTGAGCACACAAACTTTTCAAAATTTCCAAACCCAAAAACAATGATTCATATTCAGCCATATTATTTACACAGAAAAAGTTCTGTTTGAAAGAATAGAACTTACTTTCATCATCAAGAGTAATGATCAATATGCCTGCTCCAGCCCCCTCTCTTCCAGCAGATCCATCAAAGTGAAAAAACCACCAACCCTCTACTTTTTTTCTATGATTTCCTTATTTTCAACTTGTTGATTTTCAACTTCTTGAATTTTTGTTTTCCCTTCACTTTCTACTTCATCCGTTAGCTCATTGAAAAGAATTGTTGATCCTAATTCAGTTTCAACATCATAAATTGGAAAATTTTGAGGTTTATCCTTGTTGCTTACCATATAGGCTATCCTATTCTCCTTGTACAATCTTCTTTTCTGACCAAAAAACAGGAATGGTGGCATATGTCAAATCCATTTGCATAGTGTCTTTGATTTTTGCTACCCAAGATATGGATAATAGCATGCAAGACTTGAGAGGAATATCTGCTACCACAATGTTCATTACCACTTTTTTGGCAGGTACTTGTGTTAGGCCAGCAACAACATCTTTTATCAATCCTATGCATTGAACTATTTTATAATCAAAAGAAAACAAATCCTTGTATGGCTTAGTGATCTCTAAACCCATCCTCTCCATAATCACCTTACGAATAAGGTTACAAGAATCCCCTGAATCCAACATGGCATTGTGTAAATTCATGTCATGGATACTAAGGCTAACATAAAAAGGAGGTACTTCTTCATTCTTTTCATCTTCTAATCTTGGTCACAAGTAGATGGTAGGATGGTCTTCCTGTACATTAAGGATCTCAGAAGCTCCTTGTTGAGAATTCAAAATTTTTACAATTTTTCTTCTGTACTCATTTACCTCAAGAATGTCTCCAAAAGGAACAATAATCTTGATTTTAGAAATCTCATTCTCCTAATATTTTCATTGAATTTGATAGGGGAAGGAAGTGGTGGATTCTTTTTATACTTAGCTTCTTTAGGACCATCCTTCCTTGGTTGTGTTTTATTTGCAATGATAGGAACATTTCTGTTTTTGAGATTGTATTGCTTCCGCATCTCAAAAATTTCATGTTGCATTAGGGGATCTTTGAGGTCTAAAATGGACCTCCTAAGAAAAATGTACAGTCAAAATTCACTTTATGAGAACCAATCACATTTTAGGGGATGACATCATCCCTAATGGTTGACGTGGCATTTCTTGAGTTAAAGGTACTTACTTGTCACATTCTCAATGGTGGAGAAAAACTCATTGTTGACCATATTACTGCTCTAAGTACTTTTAAAGTCAAAGTAAAGTACTCATAATAAATGTCATTTCACACTTTTTGAATAAAAATGTGTTAATGTCATTTCATATTTCTTGAAAGAAACAATGCATATCCCTATACATTTATTATATTATTTTTATATAGTATATTAATTACATTTATTATACAATTTAAATAATACAATTTTTTATTAACAACATATAATATAATTAAGAATTTATAAATTTATATTTACATTTTATTTTAAGTTATTTAAGTACAAAGGACAAATGCATTAGTTGTTAAATGATAATGAATTTTTCTTGAAAAGATCATTCTTATTTATAGTCACATCAATACAATTTTTTTATTAATTTTATTTTGGTACAAATTTCGAATTGAATTTAACTATGGTTACATTGATTATGGTGCAAAAAGTGAATTGAAAGTTCATAAATATTATTTTATTGGTTTAGCTGTTATTTTATCATTTCCTTAGGAGGACCATTTTAGACCTCGAAATTCCCCTAATGATAACCCTTATGATAATCATATTGTCCCTCGCCCTTATTTACATCATGATCAGACTGACCATGCTCTTCTTTGGTAAAAAACATTCTAGACATGTTTTCATCTAGGCAGTGGATAGAGTCTTCTTGAATATCAAGATGAGTTTCTTCATCATCAATCAAATTTTCTTGAAAAGGAGGTATTACTTGAGGATCAGGCTGATTTCTATTTTCTCTTTGTCTTTGCTAACTCTCAGGCCTGCTAAACTGTGGATTTCTAAATTGTTGGTCATGTTGTGCAGGAGGTGCAGAAGCATTTCCAAGGGCAAGTATATCCATGAGTTTTTCCATAGTCTTCATCATAGAATCAAACTTATCATTTGAGGTGGAAGGATTTTCTTCTTCTTTTAGTTTTGTTTTACACATCTTAGACTTTTTAGCTGCTATCATGTTTAATTCTACTTTCACAGCATCATTATACATTTCTTATAGTGAGGATATTCCCTTTCTCTGAGCAGGATAGAGAATTCATATTCAAATGCCTCAGCATAGCGCAATTGAGCACCTCCTGGTGGAGGTTTAAGATGAGAAGGTATAGAATCATAAATTTTGTTAAATCTCTTGGAGAAATTTTGGACAGTTTCATCTATAGATCTTTTTAAACTATTGTATTCGGTAAGGGCTTGCACAGGGTTTGTTCTGTTGCCCGATTTTCTCAAAAAACTATCCTCAAACTTATTCCAATTATGAAAGCTTCCTGGAGCTAGAGCTTTAAACCATTTTCTGACCTCACCAGTAAAACTTTAAGAGAATAGTCTCATTTTGACATCTTCATGGCCTACTTCCTCTCTATCTATGAAATCATTAAATTGGTCTACATGTTCCTCAACTGTAATTTATTCATCACTCCCTGAGGTTTTAATGATAGATGAGTATTTACTTGGGAGTGCATTAAGAATATCTAGGAGAACAAGTGCATCATATCTAGCAGGTGTAGCAGGAGGTGGAGGCAGAAAATTTCTAACCATGATAAGAGGGACTGTGGTATTTCTAGGAAAAATAGTAGAGGAAGATGAGCTATTAGGAGGTGGTGTAGTTGGTATTTGTAGTCTAGATACAAATGAGATCCAGTCAGGCAAAGGAATACCGGATTTTCTTCGTAGAGAGAATTCAAATGGGTCTAATTCATTTAACTTATCAAAATATTCCCTCTCCAACAGTAACTCCGATGTAACTGCCTCCCAAAATTCTTCTCTATCTTTTTTGGTTACTAGGGCTAAGGTATCAATACCTCGTCTTTGCAGGTCTATAACAATCTCAGTCAATTCATTTTCATTCTTAGACCTAAACAAAACTTCCTAAATTTTATCATCAAATTTCTTACCTTCAGGACTTATTAAAATTTCAGAGGACAAAGCCCTTGAGTGTGATGGATTACTTGAATTTGAAGCGCTTTCTTAAATGCCTATGGAAATTGTGTTTAGATTATCCACAATTGTAGGTGGGTTAGGATCTGGATTTCTCCTTCTGTATGTCCTTCTTGAAGCCACCTTTAAACATTAAAATTTGTAATGGAGTCACCAAGGTAGTTGCAACCTTAAACAATTTCTAAGCTCCTGCTACCTCCAAGAGCTCAGCTTCACTATTTGCACAAAAACTTCAGGAAATATGTCTTCAGACTCCGAGCAGATGCACCAAAATGTTATCACCAAATTGATATTTATTGGTTTCTCATCAATCTACTCAATTTAACTCTTTCAAACCACTTCTAACAAAATATTAGCCACTTCAGTTTGAGAGGGCTCTCTCAAAGGGGGTTTATGATTTTCAATGAAGATAATAGTAGATGGGTAACTCTATGAATTATGACTTGGTTTTGTATGATTGCAGGTTGAAAACTAAAGGCTTTCTACTATTTCGATATCGAGTCAACATCAGTATTCTTAGTGAAAATGGTTCTTCACATGGAAGCTGAGGCAGATAAAGGTTTTTAACAATGATATTTCAGACACACAACATAAGGAAAACACAATAATTTCACCCTAAAGGAAGTTAGAGCATAATAGTATGAATTCTGAGTAATTAAAGATAAAATCTAGTGCAAGTGATTAGACATAAAGGTACATAACAATAATACATTAAAAACCTCATGAAAATCTCAGGTCTTGAAGTAGAATGTCAATGCATATTACTGATAATGGACAAAACATACAAGCAACAATTTGGTGTAGTATTCTCCAAACCTTTTCTCTTCGATGTTTAGTCTATAAATAGACATTACTTACAATGTAGATGATCTGCCCAACTGGATAGATATTCAAATTATACTCTGACACCTATCATAACTGAAACTACTAATTTAAAATAGAAAAAGGACAACTATCCTTTAATAAGCAAACTCCTAATAGGATTTTATCTCCTATTTATTACATTCGGTTCTCCTAACAATGAAACATTTACATAGCAGATGTCACATGTTCGAGGGATAATTCACCATCACTTTACATATTTAAAACACCCCTATATCTGTGGAACATAATCCTACTTTTTATGGATGGATAACCTTCACTTTAATCATTTTTCTGACTAGTGAGCTCACTGTGTGACACTCCATTTCAGCAATAAGTCTCTTCTGATATGACCCATTGGGATTTTGGAGTCTCTAGCTAGCTAATGTGCTATTGGAATGCTAAAAAATCTTTAAAAATCTCCTTGCTACGAAACAGGGCAGTTTAGGCAGTTTCATTGCATATGAAAATATGCTTTTTCACCTACCTCCTTGACACATTTTCTGTTAAAACACCATTACTATGGCAAGATACCTTGCAAAAAATCAATATCCCTCCATAATACTTGACAAAGATGGATTCCAAGGAAAAAATGCACCTACATCAATTTTTGTAGCGTTTTTCTGGCTTCAAGCCTGAAGCACGCTACGAAACTGTCCAAAAATCCAAAATTTGTTGTTTTTTTAACTGTCTTGAAAAATTGCTCTATAGCTGGACAATTTAGGCTCTCTAGATGTTATGAACCTCATCAAACATATTCCTACTCATTTTTTCATTCTTTTCGTGTTTCTTCTCCATTCACAATTAATTGACAGATGGGTTCTTCTACCACTGGCATATTTAGCCCTTTCTTTTCTAACTCCATTTGAATGAAATCCAGCTACTCCTGAAGATCTTCCACTTGAACTTTTAATGATTTTTTTTTGGATTGTAAGTGAAATTTTATCCTTTTAATATGTTTGACCTCTCCTCTTAGTGGCTGAGACCATTTCATCAACCTTTCTGTATTGTCCAAAGTTTTTGAAACACTTGTGACTTGCTCTTCCGATATTTTCCTCATCTGTTCAAATTGAAGCTTCTCAACTATGTACTTCTTTGCCTCTAGCTTTAAAACTGGTATCTCTTTACCTGATTCCTTAAACTTCTCTTTGAGGGTTTTTTATTTATGATTTTTCAATCATTTTCTATTTTCCCTTTCTTTTCCTGATAACTACTTCCTCTATTGCTGATGGAGAGAAATATATGATGCTTGTTGGCTGCGCAAATTTGTTGATTTTCTCCGTCTCTTTTCTCTCCATGACCTTCTTTTCATTTCTGGTCATTGGCTTCCTTGGTTGAAATATAAAACCAACATCACCACCTGCAAAATCTAGTTTTTTAGCAGTCTTGCCTTTCTTCATCTTGCTTCCTCCATCTTCAATGTCTTCAACTTGCACAATGGGTGACTCTTCAATGTCAATTTCATGGAGGATATCCTCCAAATTTCCTTTAGCCAATGTCTGGATTCTAGTGTCTCTCTTGCAACCTTGTTTTCTGATTGTATGCTTCTATTTTGTAGGTAGTGCTTTAGGTGTCTCAGTCTCTTGCAAAGGTTTTTTTCCCATGTTCACTAGTTCTGCAAGAGATGATTTATTTTCTTCTTCTTCAACTTCTTCTACCACATATGGTGATGAAGTGGTTCTAGGTTTTGAGGATTTCTTAGGAGTGACCACATAAATTTCATAACTACTCAGGAACAAGAAATAAATCCAATCTCTTTCTAACCTCCTCAATTCTTCTAACACTAAAAACTTAATTATACCATGATTAACAAGAGATGTCTCATTGCCCTATGTCTTGATTTGAACCTTATCTGACACTTACCCTATACTTTTTCATAAATAAAAGGGTAGGTTAAGTGACCTCTTACCTACAAAATGCAAAATAAGTCTAAAATGATAGGAGTAGACCATGTGAAACCTTCCTTCATAGGTAAAATACTTCTGAATGACCATCAACAACTTTGCATAATTATCCTTCATAAAACTCCTAGGGATAGCATTTTTCAAATAAGCTTCACCTTGCCCTTGCTTGATAAACTCTTTTCAATCCAGGATTATGAATTTAATACCTTTAAACCATTGTTCACCACCTCTAGGTATTCCTGTAGCTGAGGATATGCTCTCTGGTGTCACTATAAGGTTAAAAATTCCAACCTTTCATGATGTTCTCGTGAAGTTTGTGGAAAAATCTTTTGAAACCTGTAGATGAAAACCCTACAACCTCTAACAAAATTGCAAGTAGCCAGTCCTTCTAAAAACCTCCATGGAAGTAGGGTCTTCATTGAGTAATTTCATATCCATGGGCTCATACCTGTGACAATGACCATGATTTTTTGTTTTATTTCTTGCAGCCATTGATGATTTATAGTCTTCACTACCTCACTTGCTAATGACACCTGCAGAATTCAAATTTGACAAAAACCTTCTTGGCTCGATGAAGCAGCTCTCCAGTGATCGAATCACATGCAAAGATGAACCACAATATGACAAAAGGCGAATTTAGGTGAAGTTTAAAGGTTTAACTGACATCTCAAGTGTCAATCATGACACATACAAGCACAAAGGGTAATGATGACATCGCACACAGATATGTACATTTGAATTTACCATAACAACCTTGAATGACCTCTACCTTCACTGCTCTAATCATAAAATGACAGCTCATACAACTCTGAGAAGCAATGTTAGAAAATGAATTTTCGTAGCGAAATTAGTTAAGATTCTGACAGATTTGCTATGAAACTACTAGGCAGTTTTGTAGCGAAATCTGTTGTTTTCCTGTGTAAAATGCTACGAAAATCTGAAAAATGACAGATGTGCCCTTTTGAGTTTGAATGCATGGGGAATGAAAACGGACATGGTATGTGACTGATTTGATTGAAATGGAGTAAAGGAAGGTGATAATAAAACTTAGGATAGGCTTAGAAAATGCAAAACATTTCCTATACCACCTTGAAATGGCTTAGCAGACCTTATCGATTTGATGAGTGACCTGTATGACCCTATCAAGAAATGTTTCACAACTTAATGAGTGATAAAAACTAGCACAACTAAAAACTTTACC
This sequence comes from Pinus albicaulis, assembly GCA_034641835.2. Classification (NCBI taxonomy): domain Eukaryota; kingdom Viridiplantae; phylum Streptophyta; class Pinopsida; order Pinales; family Pinaceae; genus Pinus; species Pinus albicaulis. The sequence goes on along the minus strand of CM076571.1, from coordinate 219,919,797 downwards.
TCATCCAAGCTGACGAGATCTAGTCACGTAATAGAAAACAAATAAAGTGGAATAACATAAGATACATAATATTTTCCTGATTTGGATTGGTGGGCCCTTTCCAGTCCAATTATCTAATTTGTTAAGTCACAATCATGTTAAAAAAAATGAACAAGCTTTCCTTAACAAGGATAAGAAATTAAAAAACTACACACTTATACCCGAGCCATAACAAAGCTTCACTGGTATTGATAACAATTTAATAGATGGCCTGTTTATAGAGGCCTTATGACAAATTAACCATATAAATTAGTTTTTGTGGAGTTCAATGCATGATATATAAGTCGAACGCCCTTAACTAATGACAATATGGACCCTCTCATCTCGAGGACAAGAGGGAAAACTATTCTATTTTCTTGATTTGGTGAAATTTTTTCTTTGAAATATGACTTTAGCTTTCCAACACAAGACAGGATGACATCCAAGCCTAAATAATGTGCAACGGGTGAAGCATCGCTGATTGATTTTATCATTTTGATGAGTAAAATTGACAAAATTTCCTTCGATATATCAATGCTTTCATCCAAAACCCCACAAATAATCACTTTCATGGAGTTATATACATCATGAGAAACAACAGAAAGAAATGTTTTACCATATCAATGAACAAGTCGTCTAATTTAAGGTCCAACATAATTGTGCACAACTTTATCTCTTCAACAGTTTTGAGAATGTAAAACCTTCTTTTAAAGGAGGGACTATTCATTTCCGCGACTCCTTAAAACTGTTGGAAATATGATGTAGGATGTTGTCCTTGATGGCAACCCACTGAATGAAGATGAAGACATGCGACTGTTGACATGTGTTGTCCTTGATGGCAATCTACCTAATGAAGTTATGCTTGACTTGATGGACTTAGTAAATGATGTAAATCTGATGTGATATGATGTTTGTTGACAATATGATGCTTGAAAGGCAACCCACTTGATGAAGATGATGACAACTTACTTGATGAAGTTGTGCTTGATAGAATATGTCCTTGATGAAGGAAATCTGAAGTATCTACAGTGAGTACAGAAGACAATGAAGAAAGGATTTCAGCATGTGCTAGATTCTATGATGAAAAAGAGTATGTCACTTGGGATACGCGGATTGGCCTAGGGGAAGTCGCGTATGCACGCGGAAAAGAACGTGCCAAGTCGCGTATGGGCTAAAGCGCTCAAAAAGTGCAAAACCAAGGGTAACCACCATGGTATTGACCCATGGTATTGGGTAATGATCCGCCTAATTGACCCCGTCCAGGTAGTTTTTGGCTCATGGTATTGTTTTGGCCCATGGTATTGAAAAAGGGGCTCATGGTATTGAAAAAGGATAAACCTATATAAGGAGAACAAATTCATTGTGCATAACATGACAGTGAGAGCAAGATGTCTGAGCTTGAATGAATACTTCTCTGTGAAGTACATCTGTATGGAAAGGGTAAAAGTTTGTTGATAGATCTGAATCTATGATGCACTTATGAAGAAATGATGAAGCGGGACTTCTAGATCTGAAATGTACTTGTATTTGCTAGATCTGTTTATGGAGTGATTAGATCTGTGATGAGGCGAACATCAAGGCGAACATCTGTCTAAAGTAAAAGGGTAAATCTGAACTGAATATCTGATCTGAAGAAGTATGCTGCTCTGTAATGATTGAAGATCTATACGCTACTTTGCCGCGGAGGAAGCGCGTATGTACGCGGCTTCGCTGAAGTGAAAGCGCGTATGCGCAATGAAATATACACTGAGGTATACGCTGGTTTGTGTGGACGGAAGAGCGTATATACGCGACATCAGTGAAGGGAAAGCGCGTATGCAAACTAGGGTTTGCTGAAGCAAGGGGTATGAAATATCTGATCTGTTCTGCTGTGTTTCTGCTATCTGATCTGTGTTGATATGTATCTGTTGATGATGTATGTCTGTACTTAAAAGTATGGAAAGGGTTCGGTCTGGAAATATGATGAATTGTGGCCTGCAAGTTGTGTTCTATTGAAGTGGTTGGATCCAGTGTGAAAATTTATGAAACGTGGTCCAAGGTGGTGCTGAAGGTTGTAGCCTTCAGTCAGGGGGTTGTAGCTCCCTTCCAGGAGAGGCTGGTAAACGAGATCGGGGGGTCGTAGCTCCCTTCCAGGAGAGGCTGGTAAACGAGTCAGGGGGTCGTAGCTCTCTTCCAGGAGAGGCTGGTAAACGAGCGCAGGTGGGTGCCTGCGTGCTGGTCAAGTCTGCGCCAGCACATATGTTGTAAGATGTTTTCTCTATAATAAAATATTGAAGGCTGAGCAACTGCAGTGGTGGTTTTCTCCCGATTTGGGTTTCCACCTAAAACTCCTGGTGTTCATGTGTGATGCTTTGTGTGATGGTTTATTCTGTTCTTACTGCACATGTTTACTGTTATTGAACATCTGATGAATGAATGATGGATTAATAGAAGTGAAGATTTAATGACATATCTATATCTCTGTGTATACGCTAGTTCAATAAAGGGGATCCGCGTATATACGCTAGTTTACAGAAGGAAAGTAGCGTATGGGTTTAAAGAAATGAAAAAGTAAAAAGATTTGATTATGCAGTAAATACTGATTCACCCCCCCCTCTCAGTATTTTTCCCAACAATTGGTATCAGAGCGTGGTCCTTCTGAAGAAGCTTGATCGCTTGAAGGAGATCCGTCGCAATGGGAAAGAAGCAAAAGAAGAAGCCTATTCGAAGAAAGGAGATATTTCAGAGAACATGGATACCAGAAATCAAAGGAGATGAATCTGATAGTGATTGGGATCATCCTTTGAAAGATCTTAGTGGTACAAACAATAGTGAAGAATATGCTATCGACCTAGAAGAAGCCGAAAAAGATTCTGACCAAGCTCTACAAGTACTCATGGCAAAGAAGCAAAATACTCAAGGTAAGGAGATGTCTCAGAAAACCGGTACAGCAGAAGTTAACAAAGATGAATCTGATAGTGATCCTTGTAATCTATCAGATAGTGAAAGTAATGTTGTGGATTTAAAAGAAGTTATCAAAGTTCAACAGAGAATATTTAATGAGAAGGACGCTGCCTCCAAAGCCTTGGTATTTAGACTGAAAAGGATGTTCGATGATGTATACAATCGAAGTAAAGGATATGAAGCTGGAATCATCTCACTGCAAGAAGAACTTGAAGAATCAAATAAGAAGAATGAAGGACTTGAAGCAGAAAACGTTTCTTTAAAAACAGATCTTGAAAAATCAAAAAGGAAGAATGAAGGTCTTGAAGCTGGAATCATCTCTCTACAAGAAAAACTTGAAGCATCAAGTAAGAAGAGTGAGGAACATCTACCATCATTTGAAAATAAAGGACTTGAAGCAGAAATCATTTCCCTCAAAGAAGACTTGGATAAATCAAATAAGAAGAATGCAGGACTTGAAGCAGAAAACACATCCCTGAAAGTAGATTTCGAAGCATCGAAGAAGAAGAATGAAGAGCTGCAACAAACATGTGAAGAAAACGAAAATTGGTTAAAAGAAGAGATTCTAAATCTGAAGGATCAAGTAGAAGATGGAAGAAGGAAAGAAGAAAGCATGACAAAACAATGTCAAGCCCTGGAGGTTGAGGTAAACATTCTCAAAGGTAAATTGAAAGACTAGCTTTTGAGGTTTCATGATAGTACTAATATCTTGGACAATATTACAGAGTAATCAAAGGTCTCTTTCATCAAACATGAGATGTTGATTCACTTCCATGAAACCACTAAAGGTGAATCTAGTTCTGAGATTCAATGATTCAAAGGATGTCAAAGCAAAACTTGAAGTGTTGAAAGAAACAAGAGGTCAACCTACAATCATGAATTCTCAAAAGAAATCATTCAATAATGTTGAATGCTTTAATTGTCATGATTATGGGCATGTTGCAGAAAATTGCAGAAGTAGATCATTTCAGTCACTATCAAACAGATTCTATTCAGAAAGGTACTCTAGCTTCTTCGGGGGATATTGTTTCTCATGTAACATGTATGGACATAAAACGGCCGGTGCAAAGGAGGAAGATTAGAAATACTCTTTATGATTCTTATGCTTATTTTTCTGACCACATGAGATGTCATGCTTGTAATAAGTATGGACATGTAGAAAAGGAATGCAGGATGAACAGATATGAGAAAGTGGATAACTTCCAGCACTCAAATAGAAAGTTCAAGAAAATTTGGAAAAAGAAGGAGGGCCGTCCAGATGGCTTGTGGGAATTCGGCCCTCTTTGCGGTCATCAACACGAAGCTTACTTCTCTGATTGACTGCAGGAACGATGTGAGATACATTATGAGATCTAGTAATGTATCATCACAGGTGGAGCAATGCATGATGTCTCTCATGGTTGATTTGATTATTCTGGCGATATGTATTTCTAACAGAGCATCTGGTGTGGAAAAAGACAGGAACAGAAGGTAAATTTGAAGGAGAAGATGAAAGTGTAAAATTTTCTATATTTCACTTTCTATACACGGGTTCTATGAAACAAAGTCGCGTATACACGCGAGTTCTAGCTGACACAGCCGCGTATGCATTGATGACAAGAGAATTTATCTGATAGCTGAAGATCTGGAGCAGAGGTCCAGGGGGAGCATCAGTCTGACTAATAATAACTGAAGTTTTGACTCTGTATCAGCTTAATTTATCAGTTCTAAATAATGATGTTATGATACATGGTTTCTTATGTTGAAGACTATGGATGAGTCCTGTTTGCTTGAGTATTCGTTGCTGAGATGAAAGTCTTATAATTCAGAGACAAGGACAAATCATGCAGAGATTGTTGCTGATGACTTGCTGTTGAAGGTGTTTCAGATTGCACGAGTTAAGGAAGAGCACTGGTTTAGGGGGAGCAGCAGGTTGAATACTAATGATTGCATTGTTGGCAATATGATTGCTTATTCTTTGGTCTTTGTGATACTCATGCTCAAATGATGATGACTTGGTACATGGAGTATTATGATGAGATTTTGAGTCCTGGTTGCTGATAAGTATCTTTTGTGTTTCCACATGGATGAGTTGGATGTCGAGTTTGTTGCTTTGGTTGAGATATTTTGCCTACATATGTTACTTCATGTTAACTCTTGAATATCATGGTGATTTTGGACCACATGGATGATTGCTTGACACATAACTGAAGATGCTGTTCTGGTATGATAATCTCTTTTGGAAAGAATGTATTGATGCTGCAAAGGATCTGAAGGCTTGGTTACTAATGGGCTTATGCTTGAAGACACAACTACACCATTCTATCTATCTGTAGTCTAGGGAAGCATTCAAATGTCTCAGAAAGAAGCTGAACACTGTCTTTGCCTTACAAAGAATCAGATCTGGTTGAAATTTAGAAGATGTCTTGGGATACGCGGGTTTCCTGAAACACAGTCGCGTATATACGCGAGTTCCTGCACATAAAACCGCGTATGACTAATTGATGACAACTTTTGGTTGGTTCAGCTCTCTTCAGCACAGCTGCAATGCTGTTTGGTATCTCTGGTGGTGTTCCAGTTCTCATAATTATGTTTCTAATGTTTTGATGAAGATGCCTTGATGATTTGTTGGTGGAAGTTTTCAGGATGCACAAACTAAGGGGGAGCCTTAGTCATTTTGAAAGGTTGCTTGGTTGCACAGATTCAGGGGGAGCATTAGTTTTGCTAAGTATAATGCATTGTTGACTTTGTGGTGTTTCTGATTTATAATCTCTCTCGAGGTATTTCCGGTGTTGGTCTTAAAGTCATATTTGTAATTTGATGAAAAGGTCTTGTTAAGACCCATGATGTAAAATTGTAATATTCAGTCATGTAAGGACTTGTCAAATTTGTAAACCCACTTGGTTGGGTAGCTGAGTCAAATGTGTAAACCCACTTGGTTGGGTACTTGAGTCTCATATGTAAATCCACTTGGTTGGATATTTGTTGTAAGTATGAGTCATTGGTGATAGGAAAGTCTTTGAGTCATGTACTTTATTGAAAATATGTTTGAAGATTCAGCATGAACTCAGGGGGAGCTTGGTCACTTCAGTATACATCAGATCTGCAGAACGCTTCTTCTACATGAGGACAAAAGGGGGTGAGTGTGTTGGTTTTGATCCACCCGTTGCCCTTGATGTCAAAGGGGGAGAGTGACATAGTGTTTGAATGAAGATAATGATGTGCCCTTTGCCCTTGATGTCAAAGGGGGAGAGTAACATGGTGTTTGAATGATGCCAAAAATGGAGAGAGTGACATGGCAAATAGGGAGAATGACATGGTGTCATTGTATTCTTAATGTATCTATCTATTGTGGTAACCAAACACCATCATGACATGGCAAATAGGGAGAATGACATGGTGTCATTGTATTCTTAATGTATCTATCTATTGTGGTAACCAAACACCATCATGGTTGCCATCAAGTCCAAAGGGGGAGATTGTTGGAAATATGATGTAGGATGTTGTCCTTGATGGCAACCCACTGAATGAAGATGAAGACATGCGACTGTTGACATGTGTTGTCCTTGATGGCAATCTACCTGATGAAGTTATGCTTGACTTGATGGACTTAGTAAATGATGTAAATCTGATGTGATATGATGTTTGTTGACAATATGATGCTAAGTGTTGTCCTTGAAGAAGATGATGACAACTTGCTTGATGAAGTTGTGCTTGATAGAATATGGTTTGATGAAGGAAATCTGATGTATCTACAGTGAGTACAGAAGGCAATGAAGAAAGGATTTCAGCATGTGCTAGATTCTATGATGAAAAAGAGTATGTCTCTAGGTATACGCGGATTGGCCTAGGGGAAGTCGCGTATGCACGCGGAAAATAACGTGCCAAGTCGCGTATGGGCTAAAGCGCTCAAAAAGTGCAAAACCAAGGGTAACCACCATGGTATTGACCCATTGTATTGGGTAATGATCCGCCTAATTGACCCCGTCCAGGTTTTTTTGGGCTCATGGTATTGTTTTGGCCCATGGTATTGAAAAAGGGGCTCATGGTATTGAAAAAGGAAAACCTATATAAGGAGAAGAAATTCATTGTGAAAAACACAAGAGTGAGAGCAAGATGTCTGAGCTTGAATGAATACTTCTCTGTGAAGTACATCTGTATGGAAAGGGTAAAGGATTGATGATAGATCTGAATCTATGATGCACTTGTGAAGAAATGATAAAGCGGGATTTCTAGATCTGAAATGTACTTGTATTTGTTAGATCTGTTTATGGAGTGATTAGATCTGTGATGAGGCGAACATCAAGGCGAACATTTGTCTGAAGTAAAAGGGGTAAATCTGAACTGAATATCTGATCTGAAGAAGTATGCTGCTCTGTAATGATTGAAGATCTATACGCTACTTTTCCGCGGAGGAAGCGCGTATGTACGCGGCTTCGCTGAAGTGAAAGCGCGTATGCGCAATGAAATATACACTGAGGTATACGCTGGTTTGTGTGGACGGAAGCGCGTATATACGCGACATCAGTGAAGGGAAAGCGCGTATGCAAACTAGGGTTTGCTGAAACAAGGGGTATGAAATATCTGATCTGTTCTGCTATGTTTCTGCTATCTGATCTGTGTTGATAAGTATGTGTTGGTGATGAATGTCTGTGCTTAAAAGTATGGAAAGGGTCCAGTATGAAAATATGATGAAATGTGGCCTGCAAGTGGTGTTCTATTGAAGTTGTTGGATCCAGTGTGAAAATTGATGAAACGTGGTCCAAGGTGGTGTTGAGGGTTGTAGCCTTCAGTCAGGGGGTGGTAGCTCCCTTCCAGGTGAGGCTGGTAAACGAGATCAGGGGGTCGTAGCTCCCTTCCAGGTGAGGCTGGTAAACGAGATCGGGGGGTCGTAGCTCCCTTCCAGGAGAGGCTGGTAAACAAGCGTAGGTGGGTGCCTGCGTGCTGGTCAATTCTGCGCCAGCACATATGTTGTAATATGTTTTCTCTATAATAAAATATTGAAGGCTGAGCAACTGCAGCGGTGGTTTTCTCCCGATTTGGGTTTCCACCTAAAAATCCCGGTGTTCATGTGTGATGCTTTGTGTGATGGTTTATTCTGTTCTTACTGCACATGTTTACTGTTTATTGAACATCTGATGAATGAATGATGGATTAATAGAAGTGAAGATTTAATGACATATCTAGATCTCTGTGTATACGCTAGTTTAATAAAGGGGATCCGCGTATATACGCTAGTTTACAGAAGGAAAGTAGCGTATGGGTTTAAAGGAATGAAAAAGTAAAAAGATTTGATTATGCAGTAAATACTGATTCACCCCCCCCCCCTCTCAGTATTTTTCCCAACAAAAACTTCCCACAATGAGATCAAATATTTCTTTCATCTCTGCTTCAAAGTATGGTTCATCAGGGGCTATTATTTTGGTGATTTGGGTGAAGAAACTAATGACCAAACACATTACATCTCAGTCATGATGCCTCATGATGCCTCATAAGGTATGGACTTAAGAGATAATCCATGGAAGGAAACATTGCGTTGAGAGTTGATACAGAAGGTGCTTGTTCTACCAAGAGTAAGTTGGCCTCCACTTTCTCTAAAGCTTCAAGTAGCTCATCCTTTGACGTTGGTGGATTTTCGAGCCTCCTCCCTGCTTCAAACAGTTTATGATCGAGTTTAATTTGTTCCACTTTGTTCATTCTTCATGAAAACCACTTCAACAAAAGGGAAAGAATCAGTCTAGTCAAAGAGTATTGAGAAAAAGATATTTCGAATTTTTGAGCACTATAGTTGTTAATATGGACTATACTTTTTATTTATCTTTAACGTTCGAACTATGTTTTACGAGGATCTTGAAACAATATTCTTATTAATAAAATGTATTTTGTTTATTTATCGTTCCCATTTGAACAAAAATTTTGGTGGCCTTATACTCCATATATATATATATATATATATCATTTTACCTTATTTATTTAATATATTTTTATAATTTTTAAAATATAATGGTAAAAAACATAAAATTGTGGCAGAATTTCAAAAATTCTGGCAATAGGGACAAATAAAGATCTAAAGACAGAAAAAATTATGTGAAGATAAGCTATTTATAAGATAACATGTAAGATCCATTTGAAAAAATAGGTGTTATTTTAGTTTTTTTTTTTTTTTGGGGGGGGGTGGGGGTTTAACCTTGAATTATATTATAGTTTTTATTTTTAGTACTTTAAAATGAGTTTTTAAAATATATAAATGAATTTTCAGTGATTTAAAATGAGTTTTTAAGATATATAAATGTATTGAAAAGTCAGTGGGAAACGTGGGATACGTGTACTATGCAGATTATATAATTTATTTTTTTATTTTATGAAATTTTAGTCAAAATTTAATCAAAAATATATTTTCAAAATCATATTTTAGAGGAGAAAAATAATTAAAAAATTAGAGCTATTAAGAAAATTTTAAATTAACATTGAAAATTGGTAATGAACACTATATACTAAGTATTAATAAAATAAGTTTAATTAAAATATAAATAAGATATATGAAACTTTTGTTAAACAAACAATACAAAGTGGTCAAAGAGGAATAAAGTGGCCAAAACGGGGTGATAAAACCTCTAATAAATATGAGAAATTTAAAAATGTAAGTAAACATTAAGACAAGGTATAGAAATAAGTGTAAGAAATACTAAATTAAAATTAATAATTCAAAAATAAACGAAATAAAGATAAAAAAATTAAGATAATGTATGTTTCTAAAACTAATCAATATTGTATCTACTTTGCCATTGACATTATTAGAATGTTACCCAATTCTATTAGTATGAAACATGAATTTTATAGATTTGTTTATTATTTATAGGGTTAAATTATTTTTTAGTTATTATGAATAATTGTGAGAGGGTTTGATATGTTTTAAATAAATATTTCTAGTAAAAAGCTTGAGTGAAAAGAGTAGAGATTTTGATAGTTGTAGTGATAAGAGATTTAAAATGTTAGATTTACAGAGAGGGTGACAGTGAGAAAGATCATGAAGTTAGTTGTCTATAATATTCCTAAATTAGCCTACAAATAATGGGAATATTCAAATTTTGTTTTTCATATCGATAGGTGAATAAGTGGGTCGGGTGACCCATAAAACTCTTTATTGTGAATAAAACCACTTCTCATGTGAAAGTGGATCATATTTTCAGCTGAATAAAGCACCATAAGGTGTGGATAGGCGGGGCTAAAACATGTTGACTGGGTCAACATTGACCAAATCTACAATGCTATCATGGAGGAGTGGCTATCAGTGAGGCACAACGCAGTTTTAGATGGAGATGCCTTGTGTGAGAGAATTGATCTCATTGGAAGTGGTTTAGGGTTTGCAAGCTCTTGTCTTATAAAAGGAAGGGGATGGAAACATTAGAAGGTTGTTGATGATTATCATATTTCTGAATATATTGTCTATTTAGACATATATCTCTCTTTTTTTTTAGCTAAGATTGAATGTTGTTTAGCATTGTGTGTTCTTGGTCGAGAATCCCACCTCTTCCCATTGAGTATCTCTTGGGAGAGTTTTTATTGCATTGTCCACTATCTGGCTAAAGGCCAAGCTTCTAATTTCAACTACAGTGTACATCATGTTGAGGGTTTGGTTTTTTTTGCAAGTTGCAGCAAGTGGATATTAGATCTTTCAAATCTAATCCATTTCAGTGCTTCTTTTCAGTAGAGGAGGCTTCTACTCCATTGGGAGGACTCTATTGAAGAAATTGAGCATAATTTTCATATCTTGGCAGCCGACCAACTATATTTTGATCCCTATAGTGCAGTATAGATCGAGATCTGTGTTATTTTTGTAGGTGTATTTTTAGGGTGGTTCAACACACCAATGGAGAGCTGATTTTCTAAGTGTTGGGGATATTCCCATCACTTTGGAGATCTATTGGAGGAGATCATTCTATTGATTATTTTATATCAGATCCACTTTCCATATCTGTATTTTTTAGTAGATCTACAGTCTTAGATCTCATATCTACAACATGTTCTTGGTGTTTTGTTGAAAACCCCAAGGGGGTTCATTAGAGGAGCTTGCATACTGCATGGATGGATCTACTATAGATCTAAATTTTTGTCCGCATACTTTCTCTAGATCTGATGTATAATCTACAGCTGTTGCAGAGCTAATAAAATAACATTGTAAGGCTTTTTCCAGTCTTTGTACATGGTTGCAGCTCCTCATTTTGAGGATTTTATTTCATTGGAGACTTGTATCTCCTATTATGCATCTTATGGGCCATCTATTTTGCTGCTATAAATACAAATGAAAGGTCTCCATATTGGCCTCCAGATTTGTCTATGAGGAATTGCGTTATTTTTGTATCATTCTCCATTGTATTGCTACATTTCCCATTTGGGAATATTATAGTGGTATCATAGAATCATGTTGGCATAGCCTATGCATTCTAAAAGGAAAATATGTCTTTCGAAAAAGGAGAAACTCTTATTGCAAGAGAGAAGAGGTATCAAAAGAGAAGACACAAAAGATTTGATTATACTGATGAGAAAGAAGACAAGGGTAAAAACCCTTTATCTGGTGGAATGAAAGGGAAGAACATCTCAAGACTTCTTCTCCAAACTATGCATGAGCTTAAAAGAGAAATCAAGCGACCGAGGAGGGGAAAACATGAATGTTCCCCAAGAATATTTTCATATGAAGAGAGGCCCAGTTCTTCATATTATGTGTGTGAGCATTCAACCACACAATCAAAGCTACAACGTTATATCATGCCCAGATTTACTGCAAGAGAGCTGGAGAAAGAAGACGCACCAAAGGAGGAGACTTTGAGTGATTATCTTCAGGAGTATGAATCTTAATCTTGGAGATTCAAGGAGCACTTGAAATTCCAAGACTTTTTCCAACTCAAGGAGGAAAGAAGACCCAACAATCACAACAGAAGCAGAAGGGGTAGATTCTTTCTGCCAAATTCTGATGGGTCCTCCACATGCACAACCAAGGATTGAATAGAATAGCTAGAATCATATTTTCATCTACATCAAGTTTTAGAAAAGGAGGCCCTTAGGATAGATGCATTGAATATTAAAGGTAAAGCTTATGCTTCGTGGTTATTTGAATTTTTTTCATTTAGAAATGAAAATATATCTACTTATGCAAGATTTACTAGGAGATTAGTGAATAGATTTGATATAAAACAAACTGAAACATCTTTGATTGAGCTAGCAAAGCATAAACATTCAAAATCCTTGCATGAGTTGGAAATAACTATTACACCAAATCCACTTCAGATTTCTATTGAAGGGGATAAAAACTTGTGTGATACCTTGCCAAGGGAAAGATCCCCATTGCGGGAAGAGCTTTCTTCTCAAAATGAATACATGGGGATTCCTTTTTCAAGGGAAGACCAAGATCTAAGGTTTCTCATTGTGGATGAGGTAATCACAAATATTGATGAGGAGAAAGAGCAGGAAGGCAATAATATCGATGTCACTTCAGAAGAAGAACCATCACCACATGGGGATGGGCATGAAAGTATTGCTTCAAGAGGAGGAGATATTGCATCTTTGCAAAAGGTCCCCAAGGAGCATCATGTGACAGTGGTCATGGGCAGCAACACCTTGATCCAAGGAGGAGGAGAAAGGGTGGATCAACATCCAAGGATGAGGAGCATGCACCCTTGTTTGTTTCAAGGGGTTTATATTAAGAAGAAGGAGACTGATTTATGCAGTAAGGGGAGGGACACATCAGTCCACTCATTGATACTGTCTATTTCAAATTTTGATGTCTCTTTACATGGAGGCATTGCACCAGGGACACCCCCTAGTTGGAAGATGAATAAAGAGTTCTCTCAACATAGTGCATCATTGACATATTTTGCTAAGGAATGAGCCTTGGGAGAAGCTACTATAGCACTGAGAACCTTTGATGGGTTCCAAGGAGAGGTAAGAAATTTTCTGATATGGACATTACTATCTCCAATTCAACTGTTTGCGCTGAAAAATGAGTCAGAAATATATGATGGCATGAACATGATGCCAAAATTCCACTCCATAGCTTTGGAGCAGAAAATGATACTACTTCACATAAGAAATATTTTTTAATATGACAAGAGGGTATTAACACTCTTGCATGCATGGGCCAAAGTATGGAAGTTTTGGAGGAAAGACACCTTCCAAAAGGAGGTTGACCTCCATGTACTTAAATCTTGTCTTGGGCAAGATCTGTCTTGGGCAAGAGAGGCAGCAAAGGTTGATTGACATTACTACAACATGTGGCTTTGGCATTGAACATGTCAAAGTGGAGAGTTATGATATGAAAGATACTTCAATTCATATTTCCACAGCACTGTCATTATTGGGAAGCCTAGATCCACATTGGGAGTCCCAACTCTTGCTAGAATATTCCAAGAACCTCTTCACATGTAAGGTTCTTGATGGGAAAGTGATGGATGGGAGGTATAGAGTGGTTTATGGAGTCATCTAATATTAGGGAAGGATATTCTTATCTAGAGCCTAAAAGCTTAAGAATAAATTGCTACAAAGGGCACATGAAGCATTCCTTTTGAGCCATACGTATCCTATGAAGGCTTTCAACACTATTGTGGAGTCCTACACTTGGGAAGGCTTTGAAGAGGAATTATATCAGCATTTTCAGAAATGGAGGAACCATGTGGAGATGGGGAAGACACATGAATCTATGAAGGAGTTAATTCAGCCACCTCTTTCCTCTTTTGGAAAGAGAAGATATAGATCTATGCACCCCTCTATTTGTATGTGGAGAAATTTTGGTGAAGAATATGCTTTTGTATCTCATGATTCATTTGATTATTACTTGCATTCTCTTACCATGTATATGCAGGCCATAGCTCCTAAGAGGAGTATTATTACATAAAAACTTCGTGTCCAATTTTGGGCCGCAAACATTTCTGAACATGGCCACTCCCTTAGAGGAAAAAGTGAGATATTGTATCATTGTGGGTGTATTCCAAAAGCACCAAATATATCTCACATTTTCAGCCATAGGGAGAAGACATGGGAAACAAGTAAGTGGTGGGGAAACCACTTGCCATATCACTATCTTCTACAGTCAAGAGATCTACTGCGCTGGTTCCACATGTGGGACTATGATCCACCTCCATCATTGCATTTGTTTGTTTATGTATCACTGGTTTTGATCCCAGATGGTGATATTGATCTTAATTTTGTTGGGGACATGATTGGAAGGATGACACATTGGTTGGATGTGTCCATTGGGAATGAAACTTCCTACATTTATTCATGCTTCAAGAGGAGGATGGGACATTATATGGCTACTACATTGCATCACTTGTTTCCTTATGAAAGGGACCATATGATTGACTTATGTATTTGGGAGAAGCCTCTCATATGGGAGGATTTTGGAAAGAAATGTTTTGCTGGGATCATATTCAAAAAACACCTAATATCCTCTACTATTTTCAAGCTTTTGAGAAGCTTATGGCACCAAGAAGGTGGTTGGATGGCCACTTATTATATCATGTTTTGAGACAGCAAGAGGAAGAACAATGCTAGTCTCAATTGAGGGACTATTGCCACCATCCAAGATGTCATATGACACATATTCCGTATTTCTTTTGGAGCTGATATGGTGATGATAGTCTGTTCACTATATGCATGGAGGATTGGGCAAGGAGGCTCCCTATAACCAATGAGTGGAATCATGAGATTGCAAATATATTTTCACTTCATGAGGATTATATTATTGTAGCCCAAGATCAATAGCTCCAAATTTATCATAAATGGAGGGAGAGGCAGCGTAGGTTGAACAATATTACCCCCCATTTTCAACCATGCAGCCCCTACACATTGCATAAGCATGGGATTGGTGACTGTTTCTCTGAGCTACAAAGGATCGCTCACTTTGTTTGGATGATAGCATGGAGATTGGAGTTTCTGATTGGGGTTGAAGCACCCAACCTTTATCATATCTCATACCTTAAGGATGACAATAGAAATCATATAACTCTTTCCATATATCTCCCACTTCTTGATGATGAAAGCTATTTGGTTTATTCACCAAAGGCAAACTTGTATTCTTAGGAGGAGACATATCCATAAGAGATGTTGCAATGTTGTTGTATTTGCTTGAGGACAAGAAAAATTTTGGAGGGGAGGACTGTAGTATTCCTAAATTAGCCTACAACTAATGGGAATATTCAAATTTGTTTTTGTTACATAGATAGGCGAATAAGTGGGTGGGGAGACCCATCAAAGTATGTGTTGTGAATAAAACCACTTCTCATGTGAAAGTGGATCATATGCTCAGTGGAATAAAGCACCCTAAGGTGTGGACAGGGGCTAAAACATGTTGACTGGGTCAACCTTGACCAAATATATAGTGTTGTCATGGAGGAATGGCCATCAATGAGGCACATCACAGTTTTAGATGGAGATACCTTGTGTGAAAGAAGTGATCTCATTGGAAGGGGTTTAGGGTTTTCAAGCTCTTGTATTATAAAAGGAAGGGGATGGCAGCATTAGAAGGTTGTTGATAATTATCAAATTTTTAAATATATTTTATGTTTAGACATATATATTTCTCTTGTTGTTTATCTGAGATTGAATGTTGTTTAGCATTAGGTGTTCCTAGTCCGGAATCCCACCTCTTCCCATTGAGTAGCTCTTGTGAGAGTTTGTATTGCATTTTCCACTATCTGGATAAAGGCAAAGCTTCTACTTTCAACTACAGTGTAGATCATGTTGAGAGTTTGGTTTTTTTGCAAGCTGCAACAAGTGGAGATTAGATCTTTTAGATATAATCCATTTCAGTGCTTCTTTTTAGTGGAGGAGGCTTCTACTCCATTGGGAGGACTGTATTGAAGGCATTGAGCATCATTTTCATATCTTGGCAATAGGCCATCTATATTTTGATCCCTACAGCATACTATAGATCCATATCTGTGTTATTTTTTTAGGTGCAATTTTAGGGTGGTTCATCACATCAATGGAGAGTTGATTTTCTAAGTGTTGGGGATTTTCCCTTCACTTTGGAGATCTATTGGAGGAGATCATTATATTGATTATTTTAGATAAGATCCACTTTCTAGATCTGTATTTTTTAGTAGATCCGTAGTATTAGATCTTATATCTACAACATGTGCTTGGTGTTTTGCTGAAAACCCCAAGGGGGTTCATCAGAGGAGCTTGTTTAGTGCATGGATCTGCTATAGCTCTAAATTTTTGTCCACATACTTTCTCTATATATGATGTGTAATATAAAACTATTTCAGAGCCAATTAAATAACATTGTAAGGCTTTTTCCAGTCTTTATACATGGTTGTAGCTCCTCATTTTGAGAATTTTCTTTCATTGGAGACATGTATTTCCTGTTATGCATCTTATGGGCCATATTTTACATCTATTTTGCTGTTGTAAATACAAATGAATGGTCTCCATATTGGTCTCTCACTTTGTCTCTGAGGAACTATGTTATTTTTATAGCATTCTGCATTGTATTGCTGCATTTCCCATTTGGGAATATTACATTGTCAATGTTAGTATTTTTCAAGTAAACTTAGTGGGTACATGTGCCATCTAGAAGATGAGAAATGAGAATATCCAAAAAGGGGAATAAGTTTTATTTTTTAATTTCCATATTAGATATGGGCAGATTTCTTGAGTAATGTGTTATATTCTTAGCATGACTTACACACACCACAAACAAAAGGGGTGTTCAAGGGGGGCATTCTTAAAGCCCCCTTGGTTGGGGGAAATGAAACGGGTATGGGGAAGTGACCCAAAGCATCTTTTGTGCAATATTTTCATCCATTTATAGAATTTTTCGGCCCACATTTTTCTTAAAATTGGTTTTGTGGGACATGGTGATTTTTTACATGGGTTGTAGTTCAGTTACATAATACGGTTTGATTGGAAAATAATATGCCATAGGGTGTATATTATATTGTAACACTGTATAGAAAATATAATGGAAAATGATTATTTGTTTTCTTAGGTTAGGATTTTCGTGATAAAATATTGATGTAAATTTTTTTGTGCTACATTGGAGCTTTAATGTCTTTATTAAGAATCTTTTTGTAGCGAATAATTGTATGGGATTAAAACTTATATTTTGTATCAAAGAAATTTTGGCTTCCAAGGGACACCTTTTTGGCTAAGGGATTTTTTTTAGGCATGTCGTAAACCCTATTATACTGAGGGACTTGCAAAGTGATTCTTATGGTTAGAAGATATGGTGATCAATTCAAAAATAGAGATTAATAAATTTAATCGGTAAATTTTTGAGTTATGGAAGCTCAAAATGGAACACTTTTTCGATTGATAGAGTTTGGTGGATTGTTGTCGATCTTGGAACTACATTGATGGGGATGTTAATACAAGTCTAGATGAAGCTGGTTTGGAAGGAAAAGAGCAGAATATGAATGTGTCTCTCAAATTTAGCATTGCTTAATGTGTCAGGGGATGTTAAAAAAAAGGATTCATGGGACATGTTAGGGGCTTTGTATTATTCTAAGTACCGAGTGAAAAAATGATTTCTCTAAAGAAAGTTGTATAAATTGAGGATGAAATATGGATATGAGATGGAAAAAAATGGAGAGCTAGAATGGAAATACCATGTCGGTAAGAGGACTCTACCAAAACATAAATAGAAAGAAGACCTCATGTGATAGATATAAATCTTTAAAAAAAAAATATCTATAAAAGTTCATAAAGGTATGTTGGAAATGTTAAAAATAAGGGCATCACAAGAAATATTGTAATGCCAAACATTTAGAGAAAAGGAAGGGATTTGAATTGGGCACGAAAAAGGAAAAAGTGGTTTTGTGAAACCAGAAGTGGTTTTCACGTAGGGTCGAAGCAGTAAATGGTTTCAACACGAATGAACGCGATATTGCTCCCTGTCTGACGCGTGTCTATAGAATGAAAACCCCCCTTAGATGAATGATTGGATGTGTACTTACATTCTTCAAGTACACAAGTAGATCATCAGGAATGGTTGGTTGACTCAAGTGTAATTTTTTGTATGACTCCTCATAACAAGTGGTTTCATGAGTACGAAATATTTGATGGTGTTAATGATTTCTTAGGAGATGACTTGAGAACGAAAATAATAGGATGAGGAAGAATCAAGTTGAATATTAGGTATTTAAGAATTAGGAAACTCCCTCATGTTTTTCACATTCTAGGATTAGCCAAAAATTTCGTTTTTGTATGCAACTTGAGTGATGTCGATATAAAAATAATGTTTGAAAAGGTTACCTACAAGATGGTTCAAGGATAAATGGTATTCTAAATGGGTGTTTGTATTGGAAATATGTATACAATATTATGAATCATTGTTAGTGCTAGGTGCAATAGTTCGATTGTTCTTAAAAGTGAAGCAGGAAGGGAAAAACATCTTGTAGCTTGAGGAGAAAAGACTCTGTTAGCTTGAGGAGAGAAAACTATGTTATACCATCAATGAATGAAATCTCTATATTTTGGATTTTGGATTTTTGGACTACTCTATATTTTGGATTTTGTGAACATTATTTATATGGGAAGGAAAATCGAGTGAGCTTCCTGTATAGTGCTAAGAGGCAGAGAGAATACTTAAGATAGTATAAAATGACGTGTTTGGACTCGTGATGGTTCCATCATTCAGTAAATATGTGTACTATGTTTCATTTATAGTTAATTATCAAGAAATGAATGGATATATTTCATGAAGAATAAATATGAAGTATTTTAAAAATTTCTCCATGAAGTAATATAAAGTCTTTGAAGAATGGCGAAGAGTTCTCTAGGAATTAATTTGAAGAGTTTTTTAAAAGGTGTGGTATAACATTGAGGAAAGCTACCGAATACAACTGAATATAATGGAGTTGTAGAAAGGATGAACAAGATGTTGACAGAAAAGGAAAGGAGTGTGGTCAATGGTGATGGTGCTAGGTAAATATGATTGTTTAGTCAATTTGATGTTATTAAATTGCAAGCATAAGTTATCAATCAAAGTCTGTAAATTGATGAAGTGCAAGTGCACTATATGTGCTAGAATTCTTTTGTCGTTAGAGTGAGGATAAAATTTTTAGATTTGTTAATTTTTGAAATTTTGGATTAGTGATAAATTCCTATGGAGTAGTGAGTTTTAGAGAAAACTATTATCTATGTTAAATGTTATTACTATAGTTAATTTCAATTGAATTGAGTCGTTAAAAATGGCTTGTGAGATAAATCCTTTCAAAAGATATGTTAGATTAATTTCTATTTTGTTTTTAACAAGTTGTTTTTGAGATTTTATGTTGAACCAAATGGAGAACTAACTTTCAATTCTGAAAGCGTGAGATATGATACAAATCCTAGTTTTATCAAAGTATGATGTTGGAGATATGATGGAATATGTTTCCCTTGATGGCAACCTACTTGATGAAGTTTTCCTTGATGGATACCTACTTGATGAGTTTCCTTTTGATAGCAACGTATTTGTTAAAGATGTAAAAATTATGTTTCTATAGGTCAGTTCAGATGTGATAGAGAAAGGAATTCCAGTAAGTTCCAAAAAAATGAAACAGGAAATATTTCTCAATGTATACGGAGGTTTGATGAAGGCAACCCATGTATGGGGGCAATGTACATGCTACTTGGTATACAGGAAACCCGCTTATACATTCAGAATTAGTATATATGTAGTTTTTATGAAGAGAAGTCACGTAAAAACGTGGGTACGAAGAAGAAAAGTTGTGTATACCTTTTGCGCTCTAAAATTATGATACCAAGGGGCATTACGATGGTATTATCCCATAGGATTGAGCTTTGTATTGCCTATTTGATTCCATCCAAGAATACCATCGGAAGTTGTGCGGTTTTGGCTCATGGTATTGGTAAAGGCTAAAACTATATAAGGAGAAGAAGATCATAGTGCATGGGTATGCATGTTTATGGGTATTAATGAATACTTCACTCTGAAGTATATCTGCATGGAATGGGTTACAATTTATTGATAGATCTGAAATAATAATGCACCTATGAATACAATAATGAATCAAGATCTCTAGGCCTGAAATGACTATGTATTTTCCACATCTATTTATGGAATTTTTATATCTATGATCTGGTGAATGTTTGCAGAAGTGAAGGGTAATATGTAAACTATTTATTTGTTCTGAAGAATTGCAAAACCCTGTAATATTTGCAGATATATACTCGGTTTTGTCTCTATAAAATCACGTGTATATGCAAGTTCATTTCAATAAAAGAGCATATGGAATCTAGGTCTTTGCTGAAGTGTGGAGAAGGACATTTCTGATCTGTTTTGTTGTTTTACTGTTGTCTGTTAATGATGTCTTCATACAGATCTGGGTTGTTTGAATACTAATTATGTAGCTAGTTGATTATGATTAAAGGTCATTTTTTGGTTGGTTGTTTAATGATTAAGTCAATGCTTTGATAAGGGTATGAGTTTCAGTTTGATGTATGTTCTTTGAGCTTAAATGTGAGGAGTGGGTCTAGTTTGAAAATCTAATGAAAAGAGGACAACAAGGTGTGTTGTGTGGAAGTTGTTGGATCCAATGTGAAAACTAATTAAACATGGTCTAAAATGGCACTGATGGTTGGAGCCTTCAGTGAGGGGGTCGTAGCTCCCTTTCAGTGGTTGCTGGTAAACGAGACTAGGGGGTAGTTGTTAGTATGAATTCTTCGTCGAAGTGTACGAAAAAGAACCACTTTAGCTACGCATAACTAATAGCCCTAACAACAATAATGGCTGCAAAACATCTTCAGATCTGCAATTAGTAGTTAAAGTGCGGCAACAAACAGATCTATAAATGGAAAGACATTAAGCAGTAAAGTAAAGAGTTTGCTCCATGCATCCAACAGACAAGACAAGAACACGATTTTTGAATGAATTTTTATATTACAGGGCACCTGGGAGGAAACAAGAAGGTGTATCCAGATCTCCTCAATGGGATGGGTTCTTTGTAGTCCTCAGCACTTCAGACCTAAGCTTTCTCTCTCTTGTAGATGTAGAAAACCCAATGTAGAAGGTAGAGCAATGGGAGCAAAATGGCGGAAAAATGAGACCAAGTGTATAGATCCAGAGTGATCTAATAGGCAACAAAAGGTGAAGAATGATGGGGGAAACCCTCCTATTTATAACAAAATATTGGGTCCTTCTAGATCTTGTTGCATGATTAAAATAATGTTAATCACATCTAGATCCACCTCTATAGAATATTTTATTATTATTTGTTGGAGGGAAAGGGTGTTTGACTTGGGTCAAATCCCTTGATTAGTGAAAAATAAATAAATAAATGATTTATTTATCTTTTTAAGGAAGTGG
Source organism: Pinus albicaulis (assembly GCA_034641835.2). NCBI lineage: Eukaryota > Viridiplantae > Streptophyta > Pinopsida > Pinales > Pinaceae > Pinus > Pinus albicaulis. Next base: position 219,898,547 of record CM076571.1, on the reverse strand, counting down.
TTGGGATATAATCAAGTAAATAATGATTTATTTGATTAATGGTGGTTGATTTGGTCATATTTAACAAGGAATATTATTTAAATAATTATTCCTAGAAAATAATAAGATAACTATAGGTTTATCTCATTAATTTCTTTGTTTTTGGGTTAAACATGACTGGGAATAATAATTAAATTATGGTTTAATTAATTATTCCTTTTGGGGTTTCCTAATTAACACAGTGAAAGCAGTTTTACTTGGGGTAAAACTGGTCTTACGTGGTGTACTTGGGTCCATCTAATGGTGAAAGGTTAGATGACCAAAAAATGGTGTAACAGATTGCCCCCCAGCGTGCGAGTGTCAGGAGCAAATCGTATGACCGAAGTACGTTGTAAGAAGACAATCACTAGACAACAAAGGGGTATGTCAGAGAGAGAAATATGAGGTAGATAGTGTGCTGAAGGACTAGACCCTGAGGAGACGAGACTCGCAGGTGCAACAAGTCTCTGTTATGAGAGGGTACCTGTGCTGAAGGCGGCGGGGGAGGCATACCTATGCCCGCCGTGACAAAGTACAAAATAATAGTGTGTCCAGTGAACAAGGGACTAAACCATAGAGTACAGCTGGCAGAATCAAGAGCAAGATAAAAATACAATGAATAGTCTCACATACATGCTGTGCCTGGAATAACAGCCAGGACTAGTACAATATCATCTGAGTACATGAGATAAATACAACCCAAATGCCCCCTGTAAATGGGGAAGGGCTCACAAAATCTGACTGATACATGCAAATCATAGAGGTGCTGCAAGTGGCTAAGGCCAATCATCATCAAAATCTGGAGCGGCATCAAAGGCTGCAATGAAGAGGTCATCCGGGCATGTGGGGGGCTACCTGCAGGGCCACCCCCTCATGAGGGCTGAGACATCTCACACACGCCCGGGAATCATCAAGAGCTGCTGCGGGGTCACTGGACTGTCTGGTATACGAATCTCGATCATGCTGAAAGGAGATGGAGAAGCAATCAAGTCAAAGGGAGGTGAGAGATCCCCCTGCCTGATCCGAGGCACCGAACAAAAGTGGAAGCTGGAACCAAGGTACACCGCCCTCTAGACCTTGCTTCTGGAATAAATGTGCTGAGGTCGACAGAAGGAGGTCCGCAGTAGGTGAGGCAATGAGAGATCCTCAACTAAGGCACGAGAGAAGAGCAATAGAGCGACGGACAGACTGACACTAATGATGATGGGTGAAATAGGGAGGATGGGGTGAGTGGACGACTTCCCTTGTTAGAGCATAAAGGGCATGAATGACATGGCAGCGACTGACACAATATCGAAAGGGACAGGGGACAGTGGGGCTGAAGGTCATGAGATGCGACACAAGAGAGGGACCAAGCAAAAAGAATGGAGGGCTATAGTAGAGTGTGAAAGGATGCAGGATAGACTCCATGAATGCAATGATGACTCAACTCGGATGCTCTAAGAAAGGGTGACTAGATAGTGCTGCCACACAGTAAAGGCCCCAATGGGGGGTCATAGAAGCATGAGTACAAGGTGGGTACTCATGACGAAAATCAACACGAATATGGACAAGTAAGGGGGCGATATGGTGCCCCAAGTACAAGTGTCGTAAGTGAGGAAATTCGATTTTAAGGGGTAGTGAAGTGACCCTTCGTGGAAAAAATGTGTCCGGGTGAAGTATCAAATCACCAAAAACTAAGTAAACCCCATTTGAGAGCTCGGTGAGATCTAACCAGCGGTGCTGACAGTTCGTCGAACGGGGCTACGGTGTGGTCGCAGCAGTCGAAAGAGGAAACATGGGTTCTCTTTTAATGAGGCAGTTTTCCCTCCAAAATCATTCATTTGCTATTGCTGCTGTGGTGAATGTGGAGAGAAGGCCCTAAATCTTGTGGGGAACGTAGCGGACAAACCGACCGTTGGAAGCGAGATCTGTCAGTTGGAGGTACGAGGCCTAACCTTTCTCTTGCATGTTGTTGGATGACATTTGCAGTTTAGGGCCCAAAACCCCCAGAAACAGCCCCTCCTTCATCTCTATGGTCGGGTCGCACTTTTTGGGGCAAAAAGTACGACCCAGGACGCAGGTTTGGGGGCAAAAAGTGCGACCTGGTCCAGAAAATGGCAGAAAACTGCGACCCGGGAGACGAGGAGGGCTTGGTGCTGTTTGATGGCTGGGAGTTGGGTTGTGGTGTGTGGTTATGGTTTTCCCGATCTGTACCCTGACAAAAAGAATGTGGTTGTGTAGGTATGGCATATTTGCGGGTCAACTGGAGAGAGAGGGATCTGGGAACACTTCGGACAGAGATCCAGGCGGATCAGGGCGGTCGTCGGGTATTGGCCAGATATAGGGGCATATGGTGCCCTCTCGGATGTGTGTAGGGGCAAGTGGTGCCCCCTAGAATGTATGGGGGGGCATATGGTGCCCCCAGTTTTTGGATTGTGTTTGTAACATGCTATGGGCATGTCAGATGTATATGTATGGGGGGGCGTATGGTGCCCCCAGTGATGTATGTAGGGGCATGTGGTGCCCCCATTTTTTGAGTTTGTGTGACATACTGTGGGCATGCCAAAATGTATTTATAAAAAGGGGAATCTAACCACATTTTACTGATGTGGTGTGCCATTTGTTCTGGTTATGGTTATGCAGTTTGAGAAAGGAAATGGAGTGTTACCAATCTCTTTTGGTACTGCATATAGCGAGCAAATGGACTTTAAGTTTCCGAATTGGCATACCTGGTGTCACTATCCCAAAAGGAGGATTTGGAGATAATGGACTGATGCTCTCGTAGAAAAGCTATAGGTTGGTCAATAATAACGTCTAAGAGACTCGGTTGCTGATGTAAGATGAGGGAACAATAAGGGGTATCGTCCCGAGAGTGATCTGAAGTGATATGGGACTCTAGAGGTTCTTCTAAATGTGGAAGAATACGGGGTCTAGAGTCAACACGACCAGATACACTAGGAGAGTGGTGGAGAATGGCTTCTCGTGGTCTCTCAAATGTGGGTGCCCCCTTACCCAAACATTGGGTTTCGATGTAATGACCACAAGGTGGATGTGGTGTGAACGCATGGGTTCGATGTAAGGGGGAATAGATGAAGTCAGGGGTGGGAATGTCTTCCATAATGTCGTCATCGTGATAGAAGATGGGGTGACTGGTGGAAGAAGAACTACCTGACGTGGTGAAGTGGCCTGAATCATCATCATGAGAAGAGAGGTTCACATGCGCATCGTCACAATGGGTGACCGAAGAGTAAGTAGATAATGGATCTACCGATGTTGAGCCCAAGATGACCGCTGAAGGAAGGTCAAGCGAAACAACAGGGGAGGATTTAGATGGAACGTTCCCCAATGGTCTCATGGATGATGACAGGTACAAAATGGTGACTGAGGGCTCCGTTGGCTTAAAAGCGGGAGGCGGAATGTGAATGTCCTCTGGTCTGATCGAAGCGGCCTTGAACTGGCGGTACAAGTCCAAGGAGGAACGGTACTCGTCAAGGCGGGGACAGAGGTGGGTGTAATGGCCGTAAAAATCGCACAAGGCACAAGGGTGGTTTGTGCGCAAGTGTTTGAGTTTTGGGAGGGAGTCGGGGATAGTGACATGTACTTCTGGGAGATCAGAGTCGGGGAATGTCTCGTTGACCAGAAGCTTGAGGTGGGGCAATTCAGGACACATGTGAGTGGCATGGCCGACGACATCACACAAAGCGCATCGAATGGCGGGCTTTGGTGGTCGTGGGGGGGTAACGGATGTTGGGGGGGCCGGATCGTGATGGGTTGCCCCCCTTCGGGCTTTGCCTGTCTTCCCGGGAGCCGTCACAACAGGAGAAGGGTCCTGTGGAGGTGCTGGGGGCACAGTGGCTATGGAGGAAGCGAGGGGACCGGTTGAACCGGTGTCAAAGCCATGTAAGGTTTGGGGTGACCAGGGGGGGTGGCGGTTGGGGGGTCAAGGTACCAAACCGGAATACCCAAGGTCAAGTTAGGGAGAGAGAGGGTGGCCATGACGGGGACAGAATATACTCCGGGAGGGGGAGCGAAGGGGGATAAATCCCGACGGGGGTAGTGACCCCGGGGAGGGTGCGGCTCCGAGATGGTTAAGGCAGGGGACAGGAGCACGGAGGAGAAGAGGATAGGGGATACAAAGTGTGAGGCCAGGAAGGAGGAGATCGTTTGGCGGAGATGAACTGGCTGGGACGGGTTGCGGGGGGCGGGGGGAGGGGTGTGGACTAGCGAGGCGGGCCGTGTATATGGGCAACTTTAGGGAACGATTATCAATGCAAAATATTAGAGCAAAGTGCAGGATCAGTAACGGGAGAAGTGAGGAAAAGTACAGCGGTGGAATCTTTATAAGCAAGGAGACAAGTCGAGAATCGACAGTTTGCTTGTTGGCTACAGAAGAGATGGTCGTCTCGGAGGAGGACTGAGACGATGACTCATGATACGATAGCTGGTCAATAGTGACTATCTTCCCGTTATGTGGAAAAGACATCTTACGGAAGACCGCGGATGGGACAGCAGACATGGCATAGGTGTAGCTTCGCCCCAATAGGATGTTGTAGTCTAGAGGGGCGTCGATGACTTCGACATCGACGCAAACAGTCTTACCGGCGAGGGTGATGGGACAGTTACGAAACAGGCCAATAGGCTGGGAGGCATGACCATCCCACGCTCGAAGGGTGATCGTGGAAGGGGCCAACTCAGGGGATCCGAGTTGCTTCCAAACCGAAGCGGACATCACACAGGTGGATGCCCCCTCATCAATGATACACAGGGATACAGTGGCGTTCCGGATTTTGACTGGGATTTGGAAAGCAACGGAAGGAGGAAGAGGAGGGTGGTCCGATTGAGTGGTGTCGAAAACAATCATTTGGTCATCAGCAGGATCAACAGCGCCCACGGCAGATAGTAGAGCCTTCCGTTGGGAAGGGCACGACTGGAGGAGTTCCAGTGTGGAAATGGCAGCAGGGGATTGTGCCAAATCATCTACTATACTGTACGATTGGGCGGCTCGACCAGAAGCAGCATTTCGGCGTAATGGACCCTTTGGCATCTTTGGGTGGACCTCAACTTTGGGTTGAGGGATGTGTAAGGGGCCACTGGGTGTCGAAAGAGGCTCTGTAGAACCTGAAGATGGAGGCTCGGGAGCAGACTGAGCAGGAGGCTTGGGGTACTGGCGAGACCGAGTGTGAAGGTGAAGGTCGACAGAAGGGGACGAATCGGAGCGCATCATAAGGATCTGGTAGTCAGAGGAACCAGAAATGGACGATGGTGTGGCTGCATGGCTGTCGGGGGGTTGGGTAGCCACGAATCCCTGGTGAGGGAAAGGATCATTGAACACAGCTGGCGGGGTGGTGGCCACATTAGGAGGAGCGTGAGGGGAGACGTGTTGTCCGCGCAATGTGGCTTGAGACTCCCACATCTGTCGCATCTGGGGTAAGAGAGGACCATCGTGAGTGTAGTGACCGTAATCACTGCAACACGAACAGGGCTTGTTTGTGCGAAGCGGCCTGTCCGGCCTGGGCGGGATGCCCTGAGGCTGGTTGCTAGTGTTAGGGTCCATACCAGAATTGGGTCCTCGGTTACCGGGGGCAGATGGGTTCTGGTTGCCTCTTCGCCTTCTTTGAGAAGAAGGGGGATTAATCGCACCCTGCTGTGCAAATACTTGCCCTGGAGGGGGTTGTAAGTGCTGTTGCGGGTTGTGAGGAGGCAAGGGAGGCGGAAGCGCATATGCTGGAGGAGCTGGCGCACCAGGTTGTGGATAAAAGTAAGGGTTGGGTTGGGCGACATTGAGGTAAGCAGGAGGTTGGGCAAAAGGAGGAGGCATGCCGTATCCTGGATACATGTTGCCGGGAGGGGGAAGAGTGCTTGAGGTGCTGGCCCCTCCCTGAGGGAGACCATAGCTCATAGGAGGGTGAGCGGATGGGTGGGAAAGAGATCCAACAATACCGTCGGCGGAATGAGATGCCCCCGGGGCGTTAGCGCCACCGGGCCTGGGGATGTCAGGAAGAACGGTATAAACATAACCAGATTGGGCGTAGATCAGGTCATATTTTAAAGCTATTTGGAGGGCGGCTTCTTCAGATTGAGGAAAGTGAGAGGCGACATCTTTGCCGATGGGAGATGGGAGGGTGCGAAGGAACCAGTCCATGTAAACTCGATCTTCAAAGGGAGGGGCTCGACATAAGCTCCGTCTTCGTCGCCATTCCTGAACATGGGCAGAAAGGCGTGTGGAAGAGGATTGCTTAAATGAAGTCAAGAGCTCCGTGCCAGTGTCGTATCGGAGAGGGGGCTGGAAGTACGACAAAAAGGCTTGGGCAAGAGTCTCGAACGTGGTATGGGAGGAAGTGGCCTGTTCGACATACCATTTAGAAGCTTCGCCGGTAAGCGTGCGTTGGAACAAACGAAGACAGATGGAGTCATCGGTAATGGAATTGGAGGAACAGCACATGTGGAAAGACCGGACGTGATTGGTTGGATCTTCTCCATTAAGGCCCTCGAACTTAGGGATATCAGAGGGCAGCTTGGTGGGCATAGTGGGCCAGGTAGCATTGTGGTGAATGGGATCATTAATCAACTGATGGAAATCGGGGAGGCTGAGGCCTGCAATATACGACAGCACGGGGGTGGCCGGGGTAGTGGTTGTGACGGTTCCGCTAGAAGTAGGGCCGGCATTGGGGCCGGGAGAACCGCTAGCGTTAGGCCCTGGGCCAGACATGGTGGAGGGGGCAGGAGAACCGGGAGGGGAAGGAGGACTCGAGGAATCAGGGGAGGAGTCGGAGTGCGGACTCGAAGGTGGACTGGCTCGGCTTGTGGCGGTCTGAGAGCCCGGTCGATCAACCGAAGGCGGGGGTGAAAGGCCAGGGAGTCTAGGGAGAGGAAGGCACCGTGGAAACGTGATAAGCGGAAAAGGAAACCGACGAGGCAACAAGGTAGCAGAATCGGGAATTACGGTCGAGGCGAGAAAGGTGCGGTGAGAAATTGATTTTAAGTCTTTGCGGGCGTGTAACCGAGCGCTTCTTCACTTAGGGTCAGTGTGTGGCGTGCGTTAATTTTAATTTTAAAACCCTTTCCGTTGTTTGAGAGCAAGAAAAAGTGTGCGACGTAGCTGAAAATAAACCTACAGAGAACAGAATAAAATGCTGAAATAACAGAAAAATAACAGCTACGTATGCATCTATCTAAACCAAGAAGGTGGGTCTCTC